>VZRL01000246.1:4212-41371 GCA_013397895.1 Origma solitaria | reverse complement strand
GTACTGAAGACCAGCACCCAGGTAGGCCGCCGAGCATTCCAGAAGACCTATGTCAAGTACAGGAGCCGTATCCCTGTGCGAGTCTCCCATGTGGTCTCCACTGTGATCCAGAGGCCCTGCCTGCGACTGACAGCCCAGCAGGACCGGGCACACAGGCTGCCTGTGACAGCTCCCCTGGGCAAGCAGTACCCAGCACTGCCACTGCTGCATGTGGAGGAGAACATCAGCAGCACACATCTGCCTGGCCCTGAGAAGAATGAGAAGGGTCTGAGTGTCACCTCCCAGACAGAGCCTTCTCACATGCTGAAGACCAGTACCCAGGTAGGCCGCCAAGCATCCCAGGAGACCTATGTCAAGTACAGGAGCCGTATCCCTGTGCGAGTCTCCCATGTGGTCTCCACTGTGATCCAGAGGCCCTGCCTGCGACTGACAGCCCGGAAGAACCGGGCACACAGGCTGCCTGTGTCAGGTCCAAGGATATGGTGCCAGCAACAAGTGTCAGAACAGGTCCCAGCAGTGACCTGGGTCCAAATGAGGCAAAATTTCACTGGCACATCTCTGCCCATGCCTGGAAAGCCTGGTGAGTATCTGAGCACCATGTCCCAGAGGTTGGCTGCCCAGGAGCTTAGCATGAGGCACCTGGCCAGCGAAGAGCACAGACTGCTCAGTGAAGCCAGCTCAGTTCCCCAGAAGCTGGAGAAAATCCCCAGTCATCAGAGGGTGCTGGACTGGCTGAAAGCAAATTTCCCAGACCAATGTGGGGTCTTGGCCAAGGAGGAGAAACAGGAAGAAAATAGACCCCAAGAGCTGTGCCAAGGGAGTGAAATCAGTGACAAAAAAATGTCCCAAGTGGAAGACAGGGGACCCCAAGAACCGTTCCAAAGGGAGTATTACACCGATGAAACGCTATCCCAAGCAGAAAAGGGTAACGAGAAAGAGCTTTCGCAAGGGAAAGGCAGCAATGACAAAGAGATGTCCCAAAAAGAAAATTATGCCGTCTGGGACAACACCTTGGGCCCAGTGAATGAGTGGGTGCCCAGCTCTCTCAGCAGTTTGGGCCCAGGGGCAGGAGCAGAGGCAGTCCCTGGTATGTACAATGCATCTCCTGCCACAGCCAGTCCTGCAGGCTCAAAGCCAGCAGGTGCTGCCAGGGCCAGAGCTCCTAAGGAAGAGGAGCACGGTGCACCTCAGGCTCCCAAGGCATAAGAGGATGCAAAGGCATCTTCTCCTGCCTTTGGTGAGCGGGTGACAGCTGCAGGGACAGAGAGCCAGGAGGCTGCCTGGCACAGCCCCTGCAGCACACTCAGCCCTTTGTCCACCCGACCAGAAGCCCCTGGCCCCAGGAGGATGCAGGCTGTCCACAGGCAACGTCCCTCCCGCTTCTGGCGGGTTCTCTGGGTTCTGGTCAGGCTGTGCCGATGTGCCTGCATAAAGGGATGGCCTGACCATTAGTGCCCCACTTCCAGCATCAAGCTGGACCCCAGAGACACTGGCTGGCCTTGAGTCTGCTCAACATCCCATGGGAGCAACACAGGTGGAGAATCCCAGAAGACAAGAGGCCAGTGTATGTGTCTCAAACACCGATAGTCAGATGGCTGTGCAGTCAGCCGAGGACTCACAGTAAAAATATGCAAGAGCTGTTGGGAGGAACCCAGCAGTGTTGGTAATAACTGGACATGGGAAAGAATGAGTTGTGACTGGAGAAGGGGGCCATGCAGAGGTAGCACACCACTTCTCTGGGACAAACACGCTTGTTCTAGTCCCTGGAGCTAAACACAACGCAGTACAGCAAAAGGGGAGGAATGAAGCCAAGAAGTGAGTGTGGACTGTAGGGTGGAGTGAAGACCACGCAAGAGCCACAAAGCCTCTGACCCATTTCCAGACAGGTCTGAAAGAACGGACTGTGCATGGCAACTAATTGGCACAGAAAGCAAGAAACCTGTCTTCAGGGCAGGGAAACCCATCCATGAAAAGGGCTCCCTCTCAAGCCTTGGCGGTGCTCCTGGGACCATGGGCATCCCATCATCTGTATCAACAATGGAACCAGGACTGACATTCCATCATCTGGATGGATGCTGGAACAAAGACTATCATCCTATCATTTGGATCAAAGCTGGAACCAGGAATGACATCCAATCAGCTGGATCAACACTGGAACCAGTGTGGGAGATAAAAGCCTTGCTGTTAAATCCTATTCACTTCAGTTCACTCTTGCTCACCAGATAGCATTTCGGGGTCCCCTCCTTCATGAGGCAGTGACTGGTTAGCAAGACATGTGGACACTGCATGATCTGGAAATAGACTGGATGAGAAAGTGTGGGATTGGAAAGAATGGTCACATGGGTAGGAGCCAATCCATCCTTAGCCTGCCCAAGTGGACAGTATAAAAAAGCTTGGTTTTTTCAATAGATTTTCTTCAAATCATCAAGGAAATCATGTGCTTTGCTCCCCAATGCTACAAGCCAGGTCTGCTGTTCTCTTTTTCTTTTTTTTTGCTTTTTCTTTCTCTCTCCCTCCCTAATTCATCTCTTCCCCCTTCCATTTCACCCTACCACTTTCTCCCAAATCCTCTACCATGTGTATATAGGGTAGAGTAGGGACTAACACACCAATTTCCATGCCAAATGTGCAAGTTGCTGATAAAACTTGGGACTTCTGTCATTCCTTTTGATCACGAGCATTTATGACTCAGGTGCTTCCTTCCCCTTACGGGGGGATTCACAAGGGGATGGCTTCACCATGGACAGACTAATAAAAGTTCTGTCTCAAGAAGTTTTGCTCTTGTTATTTTTGGGAATCTCCTGGACCAGTCCTGCAGCAAAGGACTACAGAGATGCCAATGGAGGAGAAGGCAAACCGCAATTCTCAGGGCAACTGTGGTGAGCAGGGCACAGCCACAATATCTCAGAGGTTTGGGGCTGCACTGCACCACACCACATCCCATGACACATACACGGTGTACAGGAGCCGTATTCCTATACAAGTCTCCGGTGTGGTCTTCAGAGGGGTCCAGAGCTCCCACCTGTGGCTGACAGCCCAGCAGGACCAGGCACACAGGCTGCCTGTGACAGCTCCCCTGGGCAAGCAGTACCCAGCACTGCCACTGCTGCATGTGGAGAAGAACATCAGCAGCACACATCTCCCTGGCCCTGAGAAGAATGAGAAGGGTCTGAGTGTCACCTCCCAGACAGAGCCTTCTCACGTGCTAGAGACCAGCACCCAGGACCTGATTACTTGGACCAGCTCCCAAACATTATTCCCTAATTGGGTTTATCATATGCACCCTTTTTAGGCCTGACACAACCCTGAGGAACTTCTTGAAGATCTTCTCTAAGCTTTCACTACACTTCTCTAGGAAGCTCTATTTGTTTTTCCTGCTGCAATAGGCCAATCCTCACTTAACACTTCATTTAGGCCTCAGTTCATCACCAAAGGTTAGACAGCTGATTTTTTCCCCTAATTTTAGCACCTCCAGAAGCAATGCCTCAACCAGATTCACCCATTCTGTATTTAGTACTAATTCGCTGCCATCCAAACAGGATTCCCCTGAAGAGTATAAAAGCCCAGCTGCAGCAGGATTCCCAGACTACAGGTAAGTGACAGAAAGACAGAGACATCTATTTTAATGAACACACCAAGCAGGAACCACTGTGAAACTCAGCATCTCTCCAGCCTGGATCTGGATCTTAGCTCCATGCTGTACTTATCCTCACCTGAAATTAAAGCAAGGGGATCTTTATCATCTTACAAATTCAAAGATACTATCTTGTTCTACCTCTGTTACTCAGCACCTTCTCTCCACCAGCAGATGCGAACCAAACCCAAATTTTTATGGGTCCCTTAAATAGTAAATAGACACATTCCAGTGTCTTAGGTTATGGGAAGATGTAATCAAAAAGTATGTATTCTATTACCATCTTCATAAGATGTTAAAAACAGGTGGGGCAGTGTTCTTTCTCTTCAGCATGACTCATGACCCCCACCCTCCAGGGTGCTATCTATGCTAATGGGCCATCAAGGTCTCTGGGAGTGACTCAAGAATACATCAGCCCATTGTGAGATGCCCCACCCAGAGGGGAGGAACTGAACATTCCTACCTGCATATAAGATGAAGCTCTGGAACACTACTACACTACTTCCGCTGGACCTCCAGAGACATGCCAGATCTTTCTTCAGGATCACCACTTCAACAAGACCATATCCACCACTCCAACGGGACAGCAGCCACCATTTAACTGGACTGCCGCCACCACCCTGACCTACACAGTGGCAGGCTGTATTCTGACTTTGTCAATTTAAACTGCTGTTTCTATATTATCGCCTCATTATAAATACTAGTGAAGAACTGTTATTCTTTTTCTCATATCTTTTGCCTGAAAGCCCCTTGATTTCAAAGTTATAATAATTTGGAGGGAAGGAGGGTCATATTCTCTATTAAGTCTGCAAAATCCAGTTTAGGCCAAGTAAGAGCACCTTGCACAATGGGAACACTCAGAAGCTGAACCCTTAGTACAAATTTTCCTCCTCCCTTCAATCAGTTTCAGACATAGGGAGAAAAATATGTATTCCAGCTTCTACTCTTAACAAATAAATTTACTTCTTAGGGTCCTTGTAATGTCACGATAATGAACAGCAATGGCCACTTTGATCATGCAGAGAGAACGGGCTGCAGTCAGAGAGGACGTGGCTAGCACCTTGGTTTTTCACTACCAAACTACATGTTCAACTTAAGCTCAGTCTCCTGGTTTAAAGTATATAAAAAGCACATTTGTAAAAAGTATACCAATTTCTTCCTCCAGTTTCAATAGTACAGCTGATGCAGTGAAATCACATGGAAAAGTGCTACCCCACTCAGTCACTGTTTCAGGGGCAAGGAACATCCTCTTTACCATATTCCTGCTGTTAGATACCGATAAAAATCACAAGTCATCCAAGATAAGGAAGAGATGGAGACACATCACAATAACCTTCATACAATGATAGTAACAGCACAGCCATTTTCAAAATAAATGCTAAAAAACTTTCTCCATATAAGCTGCCATTTGTCTCTGATCCTAATTCAGGGAATGAGAAGGCTTCTGACGTGCTAGTCAGAAAGAGCTCCCCTTTAATCCAATACCTAGCATGGCTTTTCTTAGTAACTGTTCTGAAGATGTCACTTTCCGGTTTTCACCAATTATACAGATCATTATTCAACTTCCCTTTTAAAAAGAGGAACTCTTCTGATAGCCAAACTGCTTCTGCCTTCAGAGATGACAGGGTGAGGGCTGGTGTCATATCAAATACTCACCAAAGGCCAAAAGTGATTGTGGTAACCAAGGAAGTGGCAAAACAAATGATGGAGATCAAGGCTTATGAGTCTTCAGAAGCAATGGGATAAGAGGGCAAATGAAGAGTCCTCAAGATAGATGTTCAGTTGTGATTTCCCTTCATCTAGTCATTTTTCTTCACCTGCAGAGAAAGGTCTTCATACTAGAAACTGTCTAGTTCACGAACACATCCACACCAAAAGTCTGGCAACTGAGAAAGGCTGAACTTTCCTGAGCTTTTCAAAGCTGATGGGAACATTCTACAGCTGAAAAACGAAACTTCCAATAATTCCACAAAATGCACAACTATCATGTGTCCTTCTATAGCTTACATTAAACATAGCTCAAGTGTGAAACAAAATAATGAAGTTACAGTCCTAGCAAAACTACATCAGTAGAGAAACAATCTGTCTTCACTTGTACACAAAGTTCAGAAATATTTCTAGTGTCAGAAAATGGGTTTGATTTCCTGCAGGTTTTTTCAATAAATTAATCACAAATAACTTCCCCAATCTTACTTATGCTAAAAACTAATTATAATTTTATATATTTAGTACTTACTGAAAATTTGAGACCAAAATAGCAGGTCAGGTACCTAACTAGGCTAATTTTTTACCGTTCTACAGACATTTAGTACACATCCAATTAATTATTTTCTTGGTTTTTAGCCTGCTAGGTTGGTATTTTCTACTAAGTAAATGTGTTATTTTTTCTTTTCTTGTTCTGGTCGTTCTTGTGTTCGTTTCTTATTCACATTAGATAGTCCCCATTTTTCACTTCTGGCATCCTCAACAACTCACTCTCATTTAATGATTAAGAGAAAGTGTCTGTTTTGCCACACTTGACAGTGATAGACTAAGAGCTGGACTCTATGAACTTAAAAGTCTTTTCCAACCTAAACAATTCCATGACTCTATAAAAAACTGACAGAACACATTCCCACTGAGAGAGCCAGTCTTCCTACAAATGATTTTGTGAGAGAATGGTTGCGGTGCAGCTAAAAACTAACTCTGACTTTCCATCTGTCTGCTGGCTCAACCAGAACATGGATTCAAGCAGAACCTGCTGCACATGGCTTTTCCTGGGGAGGCCTGTTTACGAAATTACTGCATCTTGATTGACAGAGAGAAGTAGTAACATGCCAAAAATTTGACTGTTGTCCAAATACAGGGTTCTTGTAGGTTATCTTGACTATTTTTATATAAATTAAATACAGTGCTGAACTAGTAATAAATGTCTCCCAAGAAAAAGAAAAGGAGACAAAGATGGATTTTAAACCACACTACTTGGTACAAAGGAGTCTACAGTTTTACATTCAAAATTAAAACATGTATACATTTAAAAAAATTTTTTTTAATGCCTAAAGATTCCTTTCCCTTTAAATCTTTAGATCCTTATTTCATCTCCTTCTCTTCCACAGCCATTCATATCCTTGGCAGCTTTTTTATTGACTACACCACGTCCTGCAGTAGCCTCTTTTAGGTCTAACTTAAGTCTCTAATGATGCTGTGCCAAAGGTAATGAACACACAGGACAGTCTGAACTGTGAGAACATCCTGGGAAGACATGAGACACTAAGTAAAAGCTCAGAAGCATAAAAAGCTCTCAGTTTAACCAAAGAATGAGCACATGGTGCTGACAGTGAGCAAACTGAATTTGTAACAGGCTTACATTACAGTATGCTAAGGACTAAGGAAAAGCCCAATAAACCAAAACAACAGTAATACAGAAGAAAGAAAAGAACTTGAAAAACAAGGTATAGAAAGAAAACATGACGACTACATTGAAAGACAAAGGAAGTCGTAATTATTTTTTATTTTTTATAAAAGAAGTAAAAATCTTATATCAATGCTCAAGTTAGTGAACTATTAGAGTACCATTTGGCCACATGCCTCAGAAAGACTGTTCCAGCTTGTCAAAGTGTATTTTTAAAGACAAAATAATTGAAACTGGGAATACCACTGGACCATTCCACACTTAAAAGTCTCATGCTCTTTTCCCTTCTGTAATTAAATTAAAATTCAAAAATCAGCATTCTCCAGTTGTCTAATTGTTTGTAAGAATACAACCTTCTCTCTTGCACTGTGCATAAAGAAGTTCAACAAACACTTATGGAATCTCCCAACATATCTGGAGACATCTATACTTAATTTATTTTACTCTAACTGCAAGAATGATTAATTAATATCAAACTGGTTTCTTTCACACATTTACTGGATTGAGAACACTTGAAATGTAAACTGTCTGCTGTGCTATTTTAAACCACAAACAACTTACATGTGGTGCATTGCTTTAAACTTAAGTTTGAACTTTACCACACTTTTAAATATCTGCACACTACAGTAGAAAAAATAATCCAGTCAAAAAATGTTGGTGGTTAACCTTATCGACATTTGTTACAACAAAAAAAAACTGAAACAAAAGTAATTCCCTCTTTTTTTCCCACTGCTAGCTGCACATTATGACTAACAGCTCCAGGAATTAGTTTGTTGCGCCACCTTCATCCTCATCGTTGTAGTGTAGGCATGCTGCTGGTTCTAGTGGTTAGAGCTGATGTTTCAACAATGTCAGCTAGAAAAAATCAAAAGAAGGAGAATATTTAGTCCTCGGTGTACCTGCTCTTCCACAAGCTACAAATGAGAGTACTGCAATGGTACTGTGTATGTTGATACCTTTCCGTCTATCAGAAAACCAGAAAGCAATACATGAAATAATGACTACCTCTATCACATTATCTGACATGCTTAATCAGTTGAGTTTTTTCCTTCCAAAGGAATATGGTCCCAAAGCTGCAGCAACTGCTCTCCAACTTGTGGTTCCAGCTCCTGGAAACGATCAGGAAATTAAAGAAGTTATTAGCACTGCTGCTGTTGTACATACAGAAACTATTTATTACAATATCGTTAGATGAGGTTGCTGGTGAATACTTTCAGTCTTTTTCAAAGAGTTTGTTCCTTTTGCTATTGTGATATATCCATACTCTAAGTATCTCTACTACAAAGGCACAGCAGGAGACTAAGAACTTTCATGAACAACCCTGGCCTACAGGTTGCTTGGGTTTTTTTAACTCAGGCAAGACGTCAGTTCTCACAAAAGAATTCCTAATGAACACACCACCACAAGGACAGATGCACCATATAATTCATGGCTTCCACAGGTCACTTCCTTATTAACTAAAGATCATTGTTCTCTACATCTTTTATGTTTAATTCCATTAAGTGTGGAGGAGAATGTGGAAAGGCTGGTCACAGACAACAAAGTCTGTGGAATCACAGACATTAATATAAATCATTTCTTTTTTATATTGTTGAGATTCTTTAGGTCTTAAGAGCCACTTAGAAGAGAAGCACTGTCAACTTCAACATGTGCTATGCTCCCTTCCTCAATCTTACAGCTGGACAGGTTTTGGGGAAGCAATGAGAAGACAATACAAAAAGTTAAGCTCTAGAATCTTGTATCAGGAGGTGTTTTGGGAGGGGACTGAGGAGAATGCAGAAACTGCCCAGAGAATTCTTGTCCCAATTCTTTTCTGGCTTTTTGTAGATGCATTTAGCTTTAACAAATTGGCAAACAGTACTAAGCTTTATTCTATCTCAAATATCAAGATACTCTTCAGGCTTTATGGAAACCTGTAATTATGAACAGTTATTTGGATATGACAGACTATCTGATCTCGGGAAACATGTCTGAAGTAAACAGAAAGCAAACATCCAGAAATTAAAAAAAACACAACAAAACCACATTTATTTTGGAAAAGTCCAGCTTTAGTTTTTTTTAAACAAATATCAAGCAAGAAACTGGTTCAATTTTAACAAATCCACTACTTCAACAGTAATTTTGCATTAGTAGAAGATACAATGCACATGAAAGAACTGTGCTTCAGATTAACAGATATATGGGCATAGTTGAGTTCAAGACTGAACAAGCTAATAAACAAAACACAGTTCTAGTAAGTAAAGAAGACTAGAAGAGAATAACTACCTGGCCATCTCTGCTTATTTGCACTTTCCTATTGTCATTCCAAGGGTTGAGCAAATGGTGTGCAAACTGAAAAGGAACGCTTTCTTTTCGGATCCACTCCACCTTAAATACGCCTCCAAATCCAGCAGATCTCCAGTCCTGACTTTTCTCACACCCAATTGCTGAACCCATTCTAGCAAAACCCTGGAAGAAAAATTGAAATATGAAAGAACAGACATAATGAGAGCATATCTATTCATGGTGGAATTAAATAAATGAGTGGACTTCATATGAAAATTTCAAATTAGTTTCAAAGCAATTCAAACACACATGAAGCTGGATCTTCTAAAATATTTACACCTAGAAAATTAGAAGTATCATTTTTTTCCCACTTCAAATATACCTTCTAGAATTTGACTGCAAAGGATGTCTTTCAATTAATCTCTCACAGTTACCATTCAAGGGTTTTTTAAGCTTTGTAACAGAGGTTGAAAAGCTGTTGTAAAAACATTTAAAGTGCAAGGTATCAAGATGAATGCTCTATGTCCATTAGCTATTCCTAGCTACGTGTATAAAATTCTTGAAAAACCCATTTCTACTTTCCCTTGTACTCTCTCTGATAACAAACTTTCAAATACAATTAAAAGTATGTAGCTGTTCTCCAAAGAAAGAAGCTAAAGTTGCTTAATGTTCCTTCTTCAATGAAGCTGAAAGAAATTCCAACAAGTATTCAGAAAGAAAATGGAAGAAATCACAAATCCAAGACTTCATCTAACTTATTTAAGGACACCCTTTAAACATACACACACACACCAAACAAACCAAAAATAAACCCAGGCCACACACAACGCATCAACTGTTTAGGCAAATTTACTCCAGTTGTAACTCCGGAGTCCAAGAGATGCACTGCCTGAATTTACCAGCATACACTGCTGCTGTAAATCATGCAGTCCTAGACAGCTCAAGGCTTAAATGAAAAGCATTGAAAAATTAATAAAAAGAACAGAGGAAAAATAAAGATGGAAAGAGACACCCGAGACAAGAGAATATTATTAGCAATGGTAATCTCACATCCTCATGAAGGTCCAGTGCACTGTCAAAACTGGAAAGGCAAGGCAACATAATCCACCTACATCCTGACTTCAGAATGTCTTCATCTCCCAGCTTTCTTGTCTAAAAGCCCTGCTAGAACACCCAATTTTCAGATTCAACTGGCATGACGAAGATTACTTTCCAATATGGCATCTGCATTTGCCAAATCATTGTACATACATGTAACATTTCACAATCCTTCAGTGGTATCACCAAGACCTCAGTATTGGGACTGGTTCATTAAGTTCAGCTGACTTATGAATAGTTTATAATATATAAAGAGGTAAATTGAACTTTCTTTACTTGGAACAATTGAGTTTAGCAGGCTCTACAACATAGCTAACCTGCAACTTTGCACTAGCAGGTAAAGTCTTTAAACTGGACACCAATTTGTCAGGAAATAATTGACAAACACCTCACTAAATGTGAAGATGGTTCTGGAAGAATCATGGCCGTGACTTTCCAGTTTCCTAACTCTGAGAAACTACAGCTCCAGCAAAAGAGTTTTTATTAAAATTTGTATTAAAGACTTCTATGAGTTTCCTGGCTTTAGAAAGCTGTGACTTGATTGTATCTTCCTGCTCACTTACAACATTTACTTTGGCTTGCAGAGAAAAAGGCAGCAATCCCCTGCTTTGCATGGATTTCTTTTTGTTTGTTCCACTGTTGCTGTTTTATAGCATTTATGTAGGGTAGAAACATTATTCTGACTCATTACGCCTGGAGGCAATTTAGTTTTATGCTTTGAGGGACAAACCGAGTTCACTAAAAGGGACTATTTTGGAAAATAAGGTACTCCTTCCTCAGCAACCAAAGACATTGGCACAATACTCTACTTATTAGAAGGTCAGAAGTCGTAAGCAAAACCCTCCATACTATACACACCCATTTGCTGCACTCTCCTAAACCATCAACCACCAACAACAGCTGGTATCAGCTAAGGACTCACCTGGAAGTATCCAGACCCTTGAACAGAAAATATTAAGTAAACCATGCTGCTCTCCCAAAAGGCTCCGTTCAGTTTCCGTTCATTACTTGGCGTAGTGGACCATATGCCCTTCTGCTGAGAAATATCAATGTTTTGCAAGTTGCTGCTTTTCATGACGAAGTACCGAACTGGCATATTTTGTCTTGGTGAAGACGATTTGGAACTCTGAAAAAATTAAATTAATTAATAAAATAAACCAGGCTTTAGTTCTGAAGTTTTACACATATGAAGACAGAAATCCCTTCACTGAGCTCTTCCTCTCCTCTCCATGATTATACAAGAAACACACTATCTATCAGCTGTTCCTGTCTGAATTGATTTTAAAGCATACTTTACATCTATTTTACATTTTTAAGCACTTTTCAAAATTATAATTCATTCATGAGGAGCAGAAAACAATTATAGCATAACAGGCCTAAATAGTTTGGTGATTAATTACAAGTCTGAGACACCTTCAGATGATAGAGAATTAATCACCATAGACTGGTAGCCTGCAGCACACTACTTGCATCTCCAATTTGGGGAAACAAATTTTCTCCCTGCAACACTGGCTGAATTTAAAAAATATAGAGAGAATTATGAAAACAACCTCACTAAAAATATATGCTTTACTAAAAACATCATCAAGAAAAACCTGCCAAGCAGTCATAACAAGGCAGATAACACAAAACTTAAGATAATCACTACCAATGTATGCTATTACAGAAAGAGGAAGATAGACTGCACAGAGTTCAGAAATTCATGTACTGTACACACTGTCACTGTTTATTATACCAAGTTTCAAAAAAAAAAACCAAACAAAACAAAACCCTCCAAAATTGGGTTTTTTTTCTACTTTGAATAGCTTTACTTCAGAAGTCTACAAAGGATAATATTTTTACTGTATTAAACTAGTATAATAAGGATATTTATTCTTGATTTTCAGGTCAGAAAGATATATTATGCAGTGTTTAACAATGAAAATCTAAGTTAGGTTCTTAATTTATCAATACAATCAACTGATGGTTGCTGAAAGATATCAGCATGAGATTCTATTTCTTTTGAAGAGCAGGGTAATACATTTATGAGAACTCTACCTTTCCAGATATTGGAGAAGACGGACTAGCACAGGGGCTAGGAAAGCTACTGCTGTCTGCAGATTTCACTGATGATTGATCTGACCTGTCATCTGAAGTTTGTTTGGAGTGCAAAATGTTTTTTCGTTTGTACTTCTTTGGCTGGTGAAGTGTGGGACGTGTAGACTTCATCAGAACTCTAAAAAGTGAAGGCAGATACATGACAGACCATGGGTTTGGCAAGAGGTCACAGAACAATTTATATGTATCAGCCTATTGGTTGGCCACATGTATTACAGTAATTCCAAAACATATTAAACACTAAATTAAAAAAAGCCCATACATTCATTCTGAATGTTATGGTTAAACCTCTTACGCTACTTCCCAAGGAGCACAGCTCATAGACAATATTTCTGACTGCTCACCCAAACAAACGGCATACATATGAAACACTTCTCAGTGAAATCACAACTACAACACAGCATAGGAGAGTATCAAACCTTTCAGCTGTATTTATATTGTTTCTTTCTTCTTAATACTAGCAGAAATTTAAGTGACGCTTTTACAGGTAAATAAATTACAACTTGCAGTCTCTGGAAGATCTCAACAGCTTACTTTTCAGCATCAGAAGAGTCAGAGAACTCAGTTTCTGCTCTGCTTGTTCTGGTGTTAGATGACCTCCACGTAGATGCTAAACGAAGATCTTCAGAAGCCACAAGTCTTGGTCTCTGACCAATTCCTGAAGGCTGCTGCAAACCTGCAGACTGTTCTTCAGCAGTTAAAACAGCCACAACTGCTCTTACAGTTGCTTCATCAACATGAGACCACGGTTTAGAAGGCGCTCGCATACGACGCAGAAATAAGCTATGCCACTTTTGTCTGAGTTGCACCAGCAAATGAGCAGCCTGCAATGAATTTCAGTTCTGTTAAAGACTAATAAAAATTGTATCGGTTAGGCAAAGGATACCCTATGTCTTTCCTAGAAGGCAGCAGTTGGTATTCTGGCAAACTGAAAGGCAAGACTAAGGTCTCGGGGAGGGGGAGAAAACCTCAATTTTTAATTAAGCTGTTATCTTTTGTTTCTTCAGATGCAAGGTAATTTCTAAAACATTTCATGCAGCTCTGCACAAAACTTTAAATTCTATTGTGAACACACGTGATTTTTCATTTTTCAGTTTAAAAATTTATCTTTTTTTAAAAACCAGTCTTTTCATGTCTAATGCCCCTCCTGCCAATTCAGTCTGTGTTTATGGGAGCTCTAGTCATACTTGACAAAAAGACCTCTGGCTACTCTACCTTCTAACACAGCCACAGCTTCTCAATAACCTGAAGACTTCTATCTTCAAAGGTTGGGGCTTTTTTCTTCTTCTTCTAAAATCTGACAGCAATATTCTTTCAGCAGCTCCAGTTTCAGGCGCTCCATTTTAGTCAACCAACTCTAGTCATCGTCTCAGAGAAGGAAACAGACAATATGCCATTGCGACTGTTCCCTCAACTCCTGCTCAAATTTTGGCTAAGCCAGCTCAAGCTAAAGCCTTGTGTGCTGGGAGGACCACACAGGCAATACAGGGGGCCACAAAGAGCAGAAGGGCCATTATGCAGCCCCTACCACCTGCAGCTTGCTGTTCCCCGCAGCTGTTTTTTTTTTGTCTAGTTTCTTTAGAATCTGCTAACTTATGGAAATGGATCAAACTGCCAAGCTGGAAATTACACAACATCAGCTTGCCCAAAGTGCTTCTGAAGCAGATCCAACAGCACTGACTTCTGAGGCCTTCCCACCTCCCAGCGTGATATGTGGGACAGCCACACCACGACAAAGGAAGAAGGATAAGCACTCTCACAAGCTGGCTAGCTTCTTTCTTCTTTTTTGCTCATACGTGCAAGATTTGAGAGCTATGGGCTTTTACAACCCATAGGATGTCCTACAACTTGGATGCTGAACTTGTGAATTCACACAACTGACTAACCTAGGCAAAAGGAGATTGAGCCTTTTTGTCCGGTTTTCATAGTTCTTACTGAACCCATGAAATAAAGGTTAACTCACAGAGTACATTCTCCTGTAAATTTGAGAGACATGAAGGGACCGTGACAGCCACTCTTACAGTAAACTTTTGGTTATCCAACTCTTCTAGAAATCTTTTTAGGATTATATGACATAAATATTCTCCTACATGACACAAGCATGGAAGTGATAGATTACTTACTTCACAGTCCAATTTGAGGTGGAGCCATTCATCTAGCTTCAGAACAAATAAATCAGAAGTTGTTTTGTCCTCCATCTCACTGTCACTGCTATCATTAGATACCCCATCTCCTGAATTAAGTATAAAAGATGCATTAACATTTCTGTGTTATTTACACTTACTTACAAAAACTTGAACATTACTGTATTACCAGCAAAAAAATAATTTTCCTTCTAAATTTTCATTTAAAATGTAAACATTTGTAACACAGTTTTTAATTTCTGCATATACACCCCTGTGAAAGTCTTTGCTTCATTTAGGAGAACAAGTTCCCAGACCTCTTAAGGGACCTACTGTGTAAACACCTGTACTGTTATGATCTGACTTTTCCATGTACTTTCACCAAAAAAAGCTATTATCAAAGTTTTCCCTGAAGCTGTTTGCAAAACCACACATTGCTCTGTACTTTATATCCCTGAATAACAGTATATTAAAAGCTCCATTAAGAAAAAATATAATTATATATGCACATGGTTATTTAGGATTCCTTTTTTTTTTTGAAGTGCAATTCAATCAGCATTAACACTATTTTAAGGGTAACAGTTTAAGAGCAAGACAGCAATGCTTCAAAGCAGCTTGGAGTCTTACTTCAATTCAAACTAGTATTTCTACAAAACTGACAGCAGATAGATTATTTTTGCTTCTATTCTTACAGTATTTCATTTAAATATGAAAAAAAAGGAAATTTTGATACATTCTCTACTATTTTTAGCTACTACTACGGTTAATTGTCATTAACAGTTATCAGTAGAAAATAATCTTTAAAATGCCTATCAATTGGAAGCAATATGACTATTTGCCATATTAATTGTAACCACATTATTCAGTTTGAATACTCTGGTTCAAAGTATCAAATAAACTAGGCTGTAGAATAACATACATGCTACACTTCTCAGCATCAGCAGTGTCTTTAAACACTGTGGTTGCAGTTTTTATTTTTTTAAAAGCTATACTGTTATTTGTGAGACTCCAGAACTGTAGAAGTGTAATTTACAGATATGAACTTAGAAGGATTCACAAAACTCTGACATTTGTTACAGAGCCTATAAACTATTCTTGAACAGCTACAGGAACTATATATAGCTCTGTCATTTTAAGAATTAGCCAAAATATGTAGAAAATATAGAAATGTAGAAAATATGCTTGAAAAATAAATCTTCCAAATCACATACTAGTATATACCAATGAAAACATTCCAAATTCAGACTCCAGTATACCTTGACTGGATGAAGATGCCTGTAAAGCATTACTTGGTAACCTAGCTGGTCCGCAGAAGAGCGCCACAGTAATGGGTGTTACAACAGAACAGCACCTGATGTTTGCTATCCTGTGAGCTCTTGTCATTTCGTCATATATAAGCCAGTCTGTAGGGAGTGCCTGAACAGCTGCAGTTTGGCCATTCACTGGGGGAATCTGTGCAGGAGCAAATAAGACTGGGCTATTTTATCCTCTATGTGTAATGAAAATAAATTTTAACTTAATTCTTACTTCATGCATGTAGAAATAAATACATAAATATTTACCTATACATTAATAAAAAAAAGCACAAGAAAATTCAACCAGACTCACAAGCGACCCTATCACCTTGGAACAAAATATTTTGCTTTAAAAGAGGATCTGAAGAAATACAGTTTCAGAGCAGAACTTTTTCCTTCCACCATGAGCAGAGACTGTCACATCTTCAAAATACTTTTATAACTTTGTTTTTCTTGTCACCATTTTGCCTTGCTCCACTTACCAGGACTAACTGAAATATTGCAAAAATAAACGAACTCCAATTTTTCATTCTATCACCTGGCAGAAAAAATATTTTCTAAAATATTCAAAGTGGCTTTACCTTTTTATATTGAGGTTGACTAAGAACCGAGGTAGGATGAAATCGCACTTTCTTCTCCTTTGGTCCAGTTAAAACCAGCCTCTCTCTGTCTACATGCACAAGACTGGGATACATCCCAGCCACTAAAGCAGCTTTAACTACAGCCCAGTTTTCAGAGTTAGCATTAACATCTCTCATATCAGCTCCTCCTCTGGCTCTAACAAAACCTGAAGAAAGAGAGAGGTCAAAACTGTGTTATATTTGTTTGTATTTAAGATCTTTTTTTTTTTTGCTTCTCAAAAGGAATTGGAAAAAAAAGTAAAAGAAAATACACATTAGTTGCGTTTTTCACAGGCCAACATTAACAGCACCAAGAAGAAACCCTTAAATTTAAATCCTTCCTGGTAAGGGGTTTCAAACTAACATAGAACTGAATTACTTTATGCAATACTTCTCTACTTAACAGAGTATTAGAATTTGTGTAGTTTAAGTTTAATTGTAACATGCTAACAGCTTAGCATGAGCGGGCCCTGCCCAAAACCTAGTGTAGGTGAACTTTAAATGAACTGTTTGATAGCATGAACTAACAGGGGCTAAGGCTAAGCAGGGGAAGAAACAGAGAAAGAGAGGATACCTTTGGATAAAGGATGAGACCTTTGAGGGCCCCAAGGCTGGCTCAAGTTGAAATACAAGAGCAGGTAATGGGCTGCCTACATTGGACATGGAGGAAGAATCCAAGGAGCAGTAGAAAACCCCACACCACAAACTGCCATTGGATCATGCAGAGCGTGCAAGGCACACCCAGAGCACATGAAGATCAGGCGCACTGACAGGAAAAGTATAAACTCCCAGGGATTTCTTTATACAGGACACTCTCCACAGACATCCAGCTTGAGCTGAAATTAACTGACTCTGCCTCAGAACCTAGAGTCTGAACTCTAACAACTTCCTCAGGAAAAAATTTACTATGACATAAAAATCCAAGGAAACATGTCTCTCACTGCCAGACAGCAGGAAGTTGGACAATCAGGGTGCTTTCAGTTATACCAGCTATTCCCCAGCCGCATTTTCTCACCCTAGCATCTCTACCATGCCCAGAATGACTATGTACAGGTCTTTTTCAACTTAAGGAAGAAAATGACAAGTGAACATTATTCTTGTTACAAGCTGTATACACGTAACTCCAAAATTATGTTAGAACTTTTTCCAGCCTATTTACCTGAGGCCCTAAGCTGGCTAAGCAACTGTGTTCTCATTCCTACGATGATTTCCATCGTGGCCTGGGACAGGAAGTTCTTTTCACAGAAGGCTTTCTCCCAGCCATCACTGCGCGCCTTCTGCCATGCCTGTAAAGAATAATTTTTTAACATTTGCTGATTAATTTAAATATCTAAAATTAAAAAATGTTTCAAGAATTACATTTAGATCAATAAAATTAACCAAAGTATCAAACCTCCATTTTTTAATAACTTGATTGTTTTGTTTCCCCATTCCTTAACCTAAACCTACAATAATTATGTTATTTTAAGTTCATTATGTTATACTAGAGATCATTATGTCAAGATTACTGTTTTAAGTTGCCCATGTAGCAGGATATAAAGCAGCATCTTGCAGGAACTTTCAAAATTTAACCAGGTTTGAAAAGATCATACAAACTGTGCTCCCTCAGAAATCTCTGAGTCCAATATACAGGAAAGCCACAGTATACCATTCTACACCCAACTTGACACATTTGTCATTTACTCTGATGTGTGATCTCCTGTGAAGAGCACTCGTTCTGACAGGATACCTGAAAAGCCCTGAGCAGCACCATGTGGTCGCTGAATGTTCCCGCAGCAAAACGTTTCCTACACAGCATGGCTGCACGCTTTTGAGAGGCCAGCGTGGGGAGAACAAAAGGGTCTCGGTAGGCAAGAGCACAAGCGATGGTAAGAACAGGATCCAGGCATTTCAAAACAATGGCGCACAACACCATTTTACCAAGGTGTGGCTCCACTGGCAATTCAGTAAGATGATAACCAAGCTCAGTGAGATCTTCCCAAGGGTCCATGGCATCTATAGTCTGTTTGAAAAAGAAAAAAGGGGGAATGTAGGGACAAGGGGAAGAAGAAGAAAGGGGACAAAATTAATTTAAAATGAAAGCAGAAAGCATATAAATATTGCACATTACCCAGAATTGCTCCCAAATACTAAAGAAGCAAGTCAAACTAATGACAGTTCAAGATGTGATTTTACAGTACTCTCTTTCCTTAACATGGAAAAATGCATACACACACAAAATGAAAACAAACAAAAATTCAAAACATCCTTAAGTAACTGAACAAAACTTTCAGTACAGTTAAAAGTCAGTAAGATATGTTACCACACCACAAATACCGATTAAACACAACTCCCATCTAAATGCATTCCTCTGCTGACCTTGAGCATTTGCAGAGCATTTTTCACAATTAAAGCTGGTGGAGGATCAGGAGCTTTCATAAGAAAGTCTACAATCGGACAATTAATTGGAGCCAGAAGTTTTGCGTGTAAACAAAGCTCCTGCAAGTTAAAAAGAAAAAAAGGTATTTTTAAGGTTTAGGAGAAAGAAAATACATACAGATCTTTTTGGAGCTATTAGTATACATTTTTAAAAGTTGTAACTTCTGAGTGAACATGCACCTGGAGTGGCATTCTTAGAAGTTCTGGAGTCTGAAATTCTAACATATTCTCAAATCGGAGCCTGCTGAACAGACGAAAACAGACTCCAGGCTGACAGCGCCCAGCCCTGGAAAATAAAATATGGGAAGCTGTGAAAATTCTTTTTTTAAAAAAACCCAACCATACAAAACACAACACACACAGACTTAGAATGCAAATACAGAAGACGGCCTAAGAGAATGGTAATTCTCTTGTTAAGAGGAAGTCCCACACATGAATTTAAAGAGTTTTCCAGTACATTAATTATTTTTGACAGCATGGAAAGTTGCATAATTCTATTATAAATAAAATTATTTTTAGTAATTATTATAATTTTAACCCTACAGTGAAAAACCTGGAGAAAAAGAAGTAAGGCTTGTCTAAATAAAGTGATAGCATTTTTTTGCTAATGTGAGATCAATCCAAATCTCAGCCATCCTGTGCCATGAGGAATCTAAGCTGTAAACTTTATTTCTTCCTCTTCACATTCCCCAGCTAGAAGTTACTCTAGATGTAAATGGTAGAATGAAGACCATACAATGTGTGAATGAAAGAACAGAGACAGTAAATGCTCACAATTCATGCACAAAAACCTGGAGGTTAATATCGTGTCTTGAATATTGTGACAATACCATGTCTATGAAACTTCTCAGCCCTCACCCACTGTGCTGGGAAGAGCATGATCATGGCCTGTTAAGTATTGAATACTTTGGAGATGGTCAATAAGGAATCACTGCTCAATATCAGTTCTAAAGAAGGGATGCTAGGATATAAATTAAAAACTAGCAGTAGGCGGTCCTTTGGCCAGAGACAAGTTACTGTGGCTGTTGGTGCTATGTGGCAGAAAGAGGAAGTTCACGGGGGAACAACAACCTAAACCTAATGTAAGTTCTGGGATATTCCTGAGTGTCACTTCTCTATATGTTGGGAAATTACTCCAAGAAAATACATGCTGACTATAAATTCACTACAGAGAAAAGTATTAGCCACTGTCTACCATGATACTGGACTAGGTTGGAAACATTACCCAGTGTGGCTGCTATAGGTTTGTACTTCTTACAAACAGGATGGTGAACATCTGCAAAACAAAAATCAGTATGAAGCCTTTATTACCTGCCTTTTCTCTGGATAGCACTCGCTTTTGAAATCCACACCATTTTTAGCATTGTAACACAACTCAGTGCATCAAAAGACTTCTACAAGAGCAAAGCAAGGAACATAAGACCAAGATTAAACATGAAACATGAAATAGAAGTTAGCAATGAACTATTAATAAAAGTTCTTCAAAAAAGAGAAAAAATAATTTGAACAAACACCAGAAGCTTCTGGAATAAAGGTATGCTCTGAAGTACTTCCTGTCAATTGAATTTACGATACCTGTTTTGCATTATCTTTGTGCTACACAGTTTCCTAAATGGAACTTTTCTAGTCAGTAGGTAATTGTGAGACAATAAAAGATATGGACTGTGTTTTGAATGATCACAAATCAAGAAAAGATATGTTATTATACTGATTAAAGTTTTCTTCTTTGTCTCACTTGGAAATTACATCCATATTTTCCTACATTTGACACAAAATTACAGAAAAATTGTATCATCATAAGAATATTAGAAATTTGGCATGTATCTCCCCTATGAAATCCAACTTCATTTTCAAAGACATATAAAAGGTCTTAAACTACCTCATTATGCTATCTCACTTCTCCCTAACAAGTAGTTTGGGAATGGGCACTCAATACATCAGAAACAATACTTTAAAACTTAATGGATTAGATTTGGACTTGACACAGTAGCAGGACGACGGGAACTCCCAGGGCTCTCTGAAGTCTCAGGAAGACAATGGTCTAAACAAGTGGACTTGTTTTAAAAAAACGAACAGAAATTCTAAATTTAAAAAAAAATATATATCAACATTTTAAACTACAGTAGTTTTTAGAGGGTTTATTAACAGCTGGCTATTTACAGTATTTGTCATAAAATGAATTTCAAAACTTCTCCGTGACTTTTATTACTTGACATACACTAGCACTTGCAGCCTACTATAAAAAACAAGTACCTGAAACTTCTATATTATATATTATAGAATAACACTAGGATGTTTACTTCTCACAGAAAGTTTTAACCAATCATACCTCTTTCACCTTGCCTGAGTCAATAACAAATACCACATCATTGACAGTTATGCTGGTTTCTGCAATATTTGTAGAAAGAATCTGCAAATAAAACAAGAAACAACCAAAACTATAGTTAAAAGCAAAGACAAAATAGATTAATATAATATCTGACAAAGTCCTCTAAAACTTACTATTTTGCGCACACCGGGAGGTGGACTTTTAAGCACTTTCTTCTGATCAAAAGTCTGCATATTCGAATGAAGCATGAAAACCTGATATCTAACGCAAAACAAAGAGCACATTTAAGAATCGTTAAAAAAAGCAATAAAAACCTAAACCATAGGAACTAGAGGCTTTACCTGTGAGCGTTATCAGCAAATCTCCTGTCATCAAAAAGAATACGGTCCCTAAGGCTAACTATCTCATCATATCCAGGAAGAAATATTAAAATCGCTCCTGAAAAAGAAGCAGGTTTTCAGTTAAGCAGAAAATTCACTTAAAATATGTATTAGTATTGTGAAGAGTAGCACTTGGAAGTAGCACTTTTCCAAAAAAAGGGCAGGACTCATCTAAGGCTGAACGCATGGTAATTTATTGGGAGCGTGTACGTATACCTACCAGCCTCACAACTATGACAGATGTTATAAAGCAAGTGCATAATGAGGTCCAGATCCACTTTTTCATCATCAAAACTGTGATGATAAGCCGTCAACAGTTCTTTGTCCTCTGCACTAAGGTCACTACCACTTCTGTGGACCAGGGAACTTTCATCCAGATTTCCAAATCCTGCTGAAGCACTAAAGCAGACAAATGCACAGAGCAGAGTCAAGGGCGTTTGTTTCGGGTTTGCATTCAGCGACCAACTAAACTCAGATCAGTCCCAACAAGACTACTCCTTTTGAATTTTAAAGTGTAGCAGAACAGCACCTCCAAAACACTAATAATATTCACTGATTTAAGTGAAATCCAACAAAGAATGAAACTTCAATTCTTATCATCACTTTAATTTTCTTACACTTCATCGAAACATGTCCATAAGCAAAATGTCAGAACTCAAAGTATGAAGATACCTCTTATTTACCTGTTAATTAAAAAAAAAAATTAAAATAAATGTATTTCCAAACATTTTCCTCCCATAAGCAGGTACTACACAAACAGAAACTACACTAAAAAGTGTTGTGTTCTAAAAATACTGGTCTCCACAAAATACTTCCAATAAATCCAGCTATTTAGGTCAGATTTGAAGGCATAAAAAGCTAAAAACTGTTCTGATTAAAACACAAAATGCAAATTTCCCTGCACCACTTCCCTTCAACTGTTTCTGCAAAGTCGTTATAGCCTACCTATAGGATTCCAACAGGTCAACAACCTCGGTCTGTCCAAAGTGCTTAGCCCAGTCCACAGCCATCCTGAAAGAGTTACACAAAAATCTTTTTTAGATTTCTCACTTTAAAAGAGACACAGCCCAAGACTCTGCAATTAAGGATTCAACTTAGAATTTCCAGAACACAATGTGATGAACAGAAGTTAGAAAATGCTCAGACTGTCAAAACCTCCTATTGCTTACAGTAGTCTGCTAAGTCAGCAATTACTTTAACTGTTACAGAAATTTCGCTCTCATTTGTATACTGACAAATAAATATATCTTTTGGTTTGCGTGTTGTTTTTTACCAGCCATTAGATGATCTGCAGTGGATACTTGCTCCCATACTGATCAGCTGCTCTACTTGACTCAAAAAGCCTCTCCCTGAAGCAATCATTAGTGCAGTCACACTGGTTTCACTGTGCCTGTAATCAACTGAGAGGTGCAAGTAAATAAATAAACACATAAATCAGCAAACCAAATAAACACATTCTTATTTTTTAATCTAAATGTGGAGTGAATGTGACTTATATAACTTTTAAAATCCACGTCAAAGAGAATTTGTTTTCTCACTTCATCCTACCACTCAGTTCATGTGAATTTAACACTACTTTAGACACTTCGTAACATCTGTTACTCCTTCAAAACAAGTACAACAAAAAATAACTAAGCAATTTATTAATTCTGCTAGTTCTATTCACTTTTCCAAAAGGCATCAGAAATCAAACCTAACAACGTTTGAAACTGGAGATAAAGCAGCAACAGAAATTCAAGTCATTTTGTTACTGTTTTTTTCTTACGTAGTAAGATTATAAACTTACCACTGACATTTTCAGTTAAAATGAGACGGAAAACCTGAGCAAAGGAATCAACATCTTTATGCAACCAGATGTCAGAAAGACAAGAATCCATTTCTTTTATTAACCACGGTTCAAGGCAATTCACATCTTTTTCAGTCTGAAGAGAAAAAGCAGTATTGAAAAATGGATGTCTTCCATGACTTATCTTTACTCTCATAAATTACACACTAAGAAATTGAACAGTTACTTCTCCAAGTAACAATCAGAAATCCAGCATTCAGGTACCAGTTAAGGCATTTATAGTACCATATGCCAAGTTCTTTAAGCAATGGCAGTTCAGCCACTTAATCTGAAGAAAAGTTATGCACAAACCATTGTAACTGAAAAGCACATTTCAGCTAGAGTAGTTCATGAAAAACCATCTATAAAACACATTAATATCCTCTGACAAATTCTACAGGAGTAGTATCTTCTGAAAACAGTTTTTAAAGCAGATTTAAACATATCTCCCAACAAAAGTAAAAACTTACCAGTTGATTAAATACTGTGTCACCAACATCACCCAACAGATTACACTCTTCAGTTGCCCTTGGGACAGATCTTGGTCTCTCACGTTCCAGCTTACTATTATTTTCTTGAGCAGAACACCATTCAGTAAGGGTGTTTTGCTGTTTTTCTTCTAGAATGTATAAAGGATTTCCACAAAAAGTTTTATAGTCATCTCAATTATCCATTAATTTCAGTTAAAAAAAAATAGCTGTATCAAGTCACAAAGTCAAAATTATTTGATTTCTTATTTAATCTAGAATGTTGTTACCCATCCAATATAAAATTAATGATTAAGGGCATGCAAAGTGCACACCGCGAACATCTGTATGAAGAACAAGGCAAGAAATACCACTAGGTTGCTTAATCCATTTAGCCTCCAATTCGCCACATTCAAATGAGCTTCCTAAGTAACTACCTCCTACATAATTCTCAGTCCAGTTTCTCTTTTTCCAGAAGTGAAACACCAAAGAGCAGTGATACAACTCTTGCATGCAACAACTAATTGTTGTGTACAAGTAAAAGAAACAGTAGAAGCCATCAGTGCCTCAGCTGAGCTTTTCTACCCACAGTGATCAAGAGCTGAGCACCATGATAAATGTGCAGTTAGGATTGCATGTTATAGGTTCAAGTATGTTAATGCTCCTGAGCTAAGTATGTTAAATGCATCCATGTCTGAAGAACGCACTGAAAAATGTTAATAATAGAAACTGCTTCTGTGTAAGATGTACAAAATCCTGCCTTCTCTAATGGCTGCACTTTAATTTGCACCTAAATGTCAGCATACTGTATCTTACGTTTCTATAGTTTTCATGAGAGCAAAGCTCCCAATTGTATGTAATTTTACTTTGTAAAAATTAGGAAAAATAGAATTTATCAACTGAAAAAAGTAAGAGCACAACCACTGTAAGTAAAAATATTTTTTTTCAGTCACAGTCTATATCAAAAATGTAAACACAGTTTGAAAGACACTTGCTGCCATCTAATCATGTTTCATTTAACAATCTGACTTTAGAATTTTAAGAGCAAATCTCCTATTTGTTGTCCAATCAATCAATGAGACTCATTGCAAGCAA
Source organism: Origma solitaria (assembly GCA_013397895.1). Lineage (NCBI taxonomy): Eukaryota > Metazoa > Chordata > Aves > Passeriformes > Acanthizidae > Origma > Origma solitaria. The sequence continues at coordinate 16,334 of VZRL01000246.1, read as the reverse complement.
TTAACAAGTCCACCAACCTTGCTGCTTCTCTTTTTTGTACTTTATCATCTCTTTGTTTGTATACCCAGTACTTCGTAAAATGTCCTCCAAAAACATCTCTTTAACTTCGAAAGGTCTTCCTTGGACTAAAAGTGGAAATAATTAATGAAAGATTAGATATTGCTAGCTTCACTTACAACATCAGTTCTTAAAAATAATTTTAATAGACAAGAAAAGTGAATTAAACATGATTGGGCCTGTTTAAATGAATTACTGCATTCCTTGAAAAGTCTTGCAAGAGCATCTTCACTTGAGTTTATTTTCTTTAAGTGACTCAGCCTCAAAACAAACAAACAAACAAACAAAAACCCTAAAACAATTCAAAAAGAAAGTATCAGCAGTGTATCTTGTTTCTCATTAACCTCTTCAATTCTATTAAGAGTTAACAGCAAGAGATACAAGACTGACAGTTACTGCAATTTCATCAAATGAGAAAAAGAAAACAGTCACTTTTGTTTAGGTATACGAAAAAGAATTCTCTGTGTCAGCCACCTGAATTACATGGTAAGAGCAATTAAGACAGCTTTAGTGCAAGATCCCACAAGCAGACTGCCATGTTTGTATTCAACTACGTTCTTTCATGAGAAGTATAAGGAGATGGACTTCTCTCAATGTCCCCAAGTAGTACAGCCAATTTTGGTTTTCCTTACTGACTACTTCCCACTGTCTTTCTCTCCTAAGAATTTACCTTGCTTTCTCTTTGAAAATCACTGTTTTCTAGACTTATTTTTATGCACATTAAATTATGCTTTTACATAGGAACAATTAATATCTATTTTAAATTTCTGGTTCCTTACCAGACATTTACCACAGCTAAGTTCACATCACCTACGACTCTTCCCTCCGTCAGAAAGGACAAGCTACAATTCACATACTTTTAGAAGCTGTCACGGAGGAAGTTGTCTTACACTGATCACACACTTTGTCTACTGCAGAAACCCAGAACTTAAATACACTGGCCTCTGTGGTCAGGACTGTGTCAGCTATACTGCTGAAGAATCAAGCCTTTTTCATTACAGTAATAGACAAAGCATTTAAACCCTCTTAATTCTTAAATTAAAAAATTGGAAAAAGCATCTTTTCAATTCTGATTATGCCATGATTATCCTGTTATCACTATGTGATAACAGCATAACCACTGTGGTAAACTGAAGAAAGAGACAGTAAATAATAAATCTATTGTTCTAAAAGGATAAGAAGCTACCAAAAAAGTAAGCTAGAAAGCCATACGAAAATTACAATGAGGTTTTCACCAAAAAAATTTGCAAAACATTAAAGCATGTGTAACTTCTAGATTCCTGCCTCCAAAAAGAAGCAAGCCTCATTTTCTTAGGCGAAAATTCAAAATGAAAACCAGAAATGAACACTTTAATGTGTAAATAAGAAAAAATAATTCTTTCTCATGAACATACCCTAAAATTAAGCAATGGTTTGTAGAGAAAGTTCAAAATGAAGCAAAGAATCATGTGATTAAAAGGTAAACCCCAATTTGCCTAGGACTGTATTTCTGAAATGAACAGATACAGTTATCTGTACCTGAGTTTTTTCCAGTAACTAGTAGCAACCTCTGAAGCCAGAACTAGAATTTACTGGAATATACTGATAGGTATCACACTCTTGTAAACCCTAGGGTCTGTACCACTATGCAGACCAGCACGTTAAGAACCTTTTCCTCCTTCTTGAACTAAACACAAAGGGGGCCAGGACATCCCTGTATTTACAGAACAGCCATTGGTAAAAACACTTCCCCCTGAGGTAGATGCAAATAGTTAAGAAACAACAAACCTGAGTAAACAAAGAACAAACATAGCTGTAACTGTCAGTGTATTTATCATGTGCCTTTACTCAGAATGGCTTGGTAGAGTTCAGTAAGATCTATGAGTTTCAGGGCAGGTATACTGAGATTTAAGATTTTATTTAGGTACTTACTGTGTATTACGGGGCAACATCCAAAGTACCTAATAAAGAGATCGGCATCTAGAGCAGCACTAGAAATAATTAGTTTTAAATTAGCTTGGCTTTGCAACACATCTCTCAGTTTTATTAGTAAGAAGTCACTGAACCTATCTCTCTCATGTACTTCATCCTGTAAGAAAGGAAAGCAAAGCAAAAGGAAAAAGAACAGATAAATATCACAGATCCAAGATCATAACTTTTTACAAATACAGAATTTTTTTTAAACTAAAGTATGTCATTTTGTGGTACATGGCAGAAGCATAAAAATGTTTAAGTTTACCTTAAGAAGGACTTTTTAAAAAACCATCTAAAAGTAAAAAAACTTCAAAAAGTTTTGTAAAGGTATCAGAGCAGACTTAACTGTAATGCACATCCCACACAGACCTTAATTTCAGAGATCAGAGTATCTGAAACTTCTCTCATTCTTGTACTTGAATCTCATTTTCAAAATAATGCCACAAGCTGCAAATCCTACAAATCTTATTCCAGTAAAATCTCCCTTCACAACTGATGAGCATTTAAAGAACTATATGATACCACGTAATGAGGAAAAAAGATACATTTCTTAGGTCCATTAAATCACGCAAAAAGCTTATCATTAAGGCATATGACTGATTAAACATCTTTGTCTATCTTCTGTTCAGTTTTATATTCTGAATGCATGAATTAAGAACCCAAACACAAGATTTGCAGGCTGAAGTCAAGACTGCATAAATCATTCCAGCACTTTTTTGCTCCTTGGTAAACAGACAGGCACCTAAAATTACCATGGGTTTTTCTGTTTTCAGCAGTAGAGAATTTGCAGTAAACATTCCGGTTACACTAACTTAACAAACTCCACAACAGGAAATTCACATAATCATACAGGAACACAAATAATTTGCTAGAAATTTGACTACATTTTATCTTGAAAACATTAGGCAAATAAAGGGACTGCAAATTTGGTAGTGCAAAATCAAGTACATGACAACAGAAATTCTGACAGACTAGCACTGAATCTTTGTAAGCCGCCCTAAGGCTTTTCTGCTGACAGAGGAAATTCAGAAAAATTTAGACCACTGCTCTCCACATTCACAAATTCCAAAATTAATTATTGGCACAAACCTAAAATAAGACGCTTTTACAAGAAAAAAGAAACAACAAACCCCCCAAAAATATGCATGTTACAGTAAAAAATCAGTAACTCTTTAAAGCTAATTCAGATTCGAACTTAACAAAAGCACTTTAAATGTTTATCAAATTAATGCAGAAAACTAGGATGTCATCTTCCCATTAATTTAACAATACATACCGCTCCATCTCACATGAAATACAAGATCCTTACCAGAATAACATGTGTCACAGTTGATAGGGTGCTGTCTCCTGCCATCAGTGTGCGCAGCAGTATGCCATTGGTGCAAAAGGTCACCAGTGTCTTTGGAGAAACCCTATCGAACAGTTCACAAAGATGCTTCAGCTTTTTTACACAATTTAAATTCTGCTTTCCACTATCTACTAAAAATTAAAAGATTGAACAGCTCCTCACCAGAAGTGAATCACAGTTCTGTCACCAAAGGGTTCAGGCATACTATTTGTTTATAAACTGTGCCTGCTCCCAAAGAGTTCCTAAGGATTCTTGGTGCTAATGCTCCAAAACTTTAGGCAAGGGATTAATTAACAGGGTGAGATTAATTTTTTTCTAAATTAATATGCAAGTGAAACAGAACCTTGAGAACCTCTCCATGTTGTTTAATAGTCTTTGTGTTTTTCTACACGTGGTGGGTTGACCTTGGCTGGATGCCAGGAACTCACCCAGGTTGCTCTACCCCTCTCCTCCTCACCTGGACAAGGGAAAAGGAATACAACAAAAGGCTCATGTGTCAAGGTAAGGACAGGGAGAAATCACTCACCAGTTACTATCATGGGCAAAATAGATTCGACTTGTGCAACTTAGTGTATTACCAATTAAATTCAAAAGAAATAGAATCAAACATTGAAATACCACTCCCACACCACGCCCTTCTTCCCAGGTGTAACTTTGAATTTTCTGTAATTCCAACTCCTCAGTGCACAGGGGCACGGGGAGTGGGGGCTGTGGTCAGTTCACATCTTGTCTCTGCCGCTCCTTCCTCCTCACAGGATGGATTTCTCACACTTCACAAACTGCTCCAGTGTAGGTCCCTCCCATATGGTGCAGTCCTTCAGGAACAGACTGCTCCAGCACGGGACCCCCATTGGTTCACAAGTCTGAGCAAAACGGCTCTCGGGAAGACTCCTCTCTCAGTGGGGCCACAGGTCCTGTCAGAGCCTATTCCAGCACAGGCTTCCCACAGGGTCACAGCCTCCTTTGGGCAACCATCTGCTCTGGCACAGGGTCCTCCACAGACTGCAGGTGGATATGTGCTCCACTGGTGGACCTCCAGGAGCTGAGGGGAACACCCTGCCTCACCAGTCTTCACCAGGAGCTGCAGGGGAATCTCTGCTCTGGCACCTGAAGCACCCCATGCCCCTCCTCTAGCACTGACCTTGGTGTTTGTAGAGCTATTTCTCTCAGAAATTTGCAATCCTCTCTTTCTACTGCTGCACAGATTGCTTTTTCCTCCACCTCAAATATTTTGTCCCAAAGGCATGATCACTGCTGCCAATGGGCTCAGCCTTGGCCAGTGGCGAGTCTCTCTTACAGACAGCTGGGCAGAGGCTTTATCAGACATTGGAATCTTCCTCTCACAAATAACATCCCCCTCACTACCACAACCTTGCCACACAAACCCAATACACTATACTTGACTGAATCATGAAGAAATCAGCTGAACCTTTTCAAATGCTGTGATTTTTCAAGAATCTAAAATTCTTTAAAAGTACCTACTACCTGAGGCAGTGTTAGCTGCACAAGTAAAAACAGCAATTGCCTCTATTTCCTCCAGCATTACCACTATAAGTACTGAAAACTTCCAGAGAAAACTGTAGGGTACTATACAAAGGAAGACACACACACACACAAGTGTGTACTTCCTTTCAAGTCTGGAATTCTTTCTACACTTCAAAAATACTTGTGGTAGTTTTGCCTGGCCCAGTTTTTGCCAGTGAATAGGGTAGGGTACAAAGATGGCTCCTGCATGTCCTGAGTAAAGATTCTGGAAATTTTCCACCATGTCCAGCAGAGCCAGTCTCTGATGGCTCTGAAAATTATGGACATGCTGCTAGCAAAACCTGGGCCAATTAGAGATGTTAGTTATGCCTCTGCGAAAACATATTTAAGAAGAAATCAAAACAATGTGAGCACGCACTTCTTTTTAGCCAGAGGAGGAGGAGGAGGTAAAAATATGTGAGGGAGAACAACATGGAGGCACCAAGGTCAGTGGAAAGGCGGGGGAGGAGGTGCTCTAGGCGCCGGAGCTGAAAACCCTCTGCCAGCCGTGGTGAAGACTGTGGGGAAGCAGGTGGTCCCCCTGCAGCCCATGGAGTCCAGGGGATGCAGAGCAACCCCCAGAGCCTGTGGGGAGGTGCCCACACCAGCGGAGCAGATGATGCCTGCAGGAAGCTGTGATCCAGTGGGAGTCCCAGAGACTGAGAGTTGCAAAGGCCTTGCAAGAGAGAGAAAGGCCTTGCTCCCGGGATGGAACCAGCCTGGCCTCGGCTTGCAATTCTGCAGCCTGGAGAGAATCTCGGACAGCAGCAATCGGGCGGGGCTGCTCGTGACATTGGACCCACGCCAAAGAAGTTCGCACAGGACTGTCTCTCGTGGGAGGGACCCCCATGGCTAAGTAGAGGATTCTTCCCCCTGATGGACTGACCCTGACCAAAGGAAACCCCCACACCCTGCCCCCACCCCGGAGCTGTTGGTTAGAAGGAAGGAGGGAGGGGGTGAGCTGAGAAATGGCCTTAATAGGGAGAGGGGTGAGTAGAGAAACAGTGATTGTAGCAGACGAATTGTGGCCTTGGACTGATTAAGAAAAGCCACATGCCTTGCCCTAGCCCAGATCTGTTGGTTGAATAGAGAGAGAGGGCAAATAGAGAAACAGTGTCTGCAGTAGAAGAATTGCGATGGACTGACCTAAGAGAAAAACCCCACACCCTGCCCCTGCCTGGGAGTTGTTCAGATAATTGGAAAGGAGGGAGGGGGTGAGCTGGGAAGTGGTGCCTTAAGAGGGAAAGAGGGGTGAGTGAAGAAATGGTGTCTTAAGAGCTTATTTTTATCTCCAATTTATCCTCTGACTCTGTTAGATTAATAAATCACTTTTTTGCAACTTTAAGTCTCCCGCCTGCTCTTGCCCTGAATCTCGTGTGGCCCCTTATCAGTGATCTTATCTCAACTCATGAGTCCAGTGTTTTATGTTAGTTTTTCCTCTCCTCTGCATAGCTGCAGCAGGAGAGAGCATAGAAAGCAAACGTCGTAGGTGCCTGGCATTTAGCCATGGTCAAACCCACGACAATACTCTTACATGTTGAAATCAAAGAACACACATTAGATGGAAGTGCTTTACTTTTTTAATCTCTACGCTTCTCTCTTTTTCATCAGCCTTCTAGAAATCACCACTACTGTCAAATAGACAATAAAAGTTCAAAAAATAGATTTCTGCGTTTCTGCAAACACTTCCGCTGAACACTTTTTGCCAAGATGGAAACATTGCCATCTCTCCCTTTTTGCTCTTTCTCATGTGAACTTATTGATTCTTCTGCACTGCTTCCAGTAATACTTCCATCTGACCTATACTTTGTTTTTATTCATTCAGCATAATTCTTCCACATGCTAATCATCCACGTTATTTGCAATTCATCTTTACTTGCTCTTTTTCTCCGTTAATAGCTTTGTGACCTTTGGTATGAATATTCAAATTATTTAGCTTGGCTTTGCTGTTCAAGTGCATTCATTTTCATTAAATATGAACTATCTTCATCCATATAAGCAATACAATTAGCCATACCTTTTGCCATCTTCTTCTAAGTTGTATCCCAACTACTGCCCATTCCTGAAAATCCCACTATTTACACAATTCAAACAATTTAGAAACTACACACAATCTTCAGACTTGGATCCATCCCTATTCTGCTATAGGAACAAATTCCTCAAATCGTCTAGAAATTTCTGCTTTCACTTTAAACATAAAAGCTGAAACAGAGTAAATTTAACCCAAAGTAGAGCGGTAATCCTCAACATTATCACCCACTTTCCTATTTTGCTATTTTCCCATTTATGTGCCCTATCAACTCTCACTATGGAACTTTTGTTACAGCATGCTGGTCTTCCTACCTATTTTCAAAGCTTGCAGAACTTTTGCATTTGCGTATGTTAAAAGTAGAGAGGACAAGGTTATCCACATATATACTCTTTAGAAGAAATCAAGAGAAGGCACTTGCAGTTCAGTTCTGTAGCACAACTCACTATATGAAACTGCAAAATACAGGAATAAAGCTGTCCTTTCCAAGTCTTAAATACTCATTACCCAAAATAATATATCCCATCTATACTTTACACATGGATATTTTACTGGGTTGCATCCCAAATATACTGTAGTTTAAATATTCACAGGACTAAAGACACCAACACCAGATCAACTGTCTTTAAGAAATATCACCAGTACCTGCTTTCTAATCGTATCTGATAACCAATTGTCTGGCCAATCTTTTCTCTTCTTTCTCCTGCCACTCTTTCAGCTACAGCAAGAGCTGCCAAGCGTCTTGGCTGAGTGCAAAATATACGGCAGGGAGTTCCATTTTTGTGACAGTCATCAAGAATAAACTGGGGGATCTGTAAAGAAGCAGTTCAAATTTACTTTTTAGTTTGATAAACTCAATACCTTTTTACCACAGTAAAACAATTTAACTGAACTTCAATATCACACAGGGTGCAAAAGGATTCACAATAGGATTATCATTGCAAATGTACCTGAAGTGGTAAAAAGACCACAAAAATCAATTTCTGCTACTAAGTTTAATCTGTTTCAAACAAAACACAACAACAAAACCAAAAACCCCCACCCACTCAACCAACCAAAAGTCGGTTTCTCTCTCTTGCTTCAGGGAAAACTATTAAAAAAAAACTATTAAAAAAAAAACCCAGTCGGTAATCTTTCATTTTAAAACAATAATACTCTATACACTAGGAACAGAACTAGCTTTAGAAAAAAAAGGTATACAAAACTATAGCTACTTTCCCTTCAACATTCTATTATTTTAATGAAAAACTGATCAACTCTTTGAACCATGAAGGAAAACAAAAGCCTTAAAACTAGAATAAAAAAATCCCTTATTACAGAAATATTACAAATTTGGCTTCAGTTTTGTATAAATACTTTTATGTGTTTTATTTCATTAAAGAAACATACTTGAGTAGTTTTTCCTGATCCAGTGTCTCCTACAATCAAAACAACTTTATTGTCCTTTATTATTTTGACGATTTCTTCCTGTTTTTCAAAAACTGGTAGTGATTCCCTGAAGGAATCAAACTCTGATTCCCCTCTTTTCACTGGGACCTGAGGGATACCGTCATTAAGTCGACCACTTGTCTTGTTCACTTCTTTGTATTCTGTGAAGACAAGTCAATAAATTACTTATACACAGGAAGATCACTAAAACACTATTTAAAATAGTACTTAAAAATGAACACTCCTGATTTTATTAGCATCCCTGTTGATAAAGTGAGAAACCCATGACATATTTAAAAGTCATTTTCATGGTAATGCATTCAGTTATGGCGCTTCAAATAAATATTTTTCAAAGGATTTTTTGCTTTCATAGAAATTAGGAACACAACAACTACCCCAGCCCACTGCTCAAGTTAAAAAAAGGTATGAAGAGCTTAAAGAGAAACAGAAACTAAACTAGGGAAGGAAAGCCTGGGGCACATTTTCTTGGCCTTTGTATCTGTTTACACATTACTATCTCAAGAGTTTGCCTAGAAAAATCCACCATACAGTTAAACGTTTAAGTTATTCAATACTGACAAGTGTGCTTTCCAACACTTTACTGGGATTCATATGCCTTCCTTCACATCCTTACTGGTCTTTTAAGACCTCCGTCCAGTCAGTCTCACATAACCTAATTATCTAGTCCCTAAGATTTGTCTTAACAGGTACTAATTGAACCATGACGTATCGAGAGCCCTGGAGCCATGCTGCAGTGTGATGTATTAGAAAGCAATTGCATAAGCAGCTAAAAAACCTGCACTCTTCTGAGGATGCTACTTCAACGCCAGAATTATAAATGCTACTCTGTAATTCCTTAATAATTATTTTCCAATAGAGTGAGAAGCTCACTGTAAACTCGATTTCAATGCAATTATATAGGCATAACACAATTATTTAATGCAATTAACAGATTTGTATATTAAATTACAAACACTGTTTTACCAAGACATAGACTAACAGATTAAAAGAGCCAAAGTCCATTCTGGAGAAGAAAGAAAAATTTTACTCTATTCATTAAATTATACCTTACAGCCCTAAGAAATTGATTTTTGACACTTTTATTATAGTTTCCTTCTGTTCACTAAACAATCTTATTAAACAAATGGAACAACTGAGAAAGAAGGGTAGCAAAGGAAGGACTTAAAGCATGAACATAATGAATCAAAAATATCCACTGAAACAAGGCATACTTGTATGTTTTCTGTTCACTACAGCCAGCTTTGTACACAGAAACACAACATAACTTCTACAATCATAACTGTTAAGGCAATATCCATGTTAAAAGCATTGTTTAAAAAACTCTTATATCAGAAGTTTTGCTTTCCAGAGAACTTTACATTCTCTGGAAATCAAGCTTACATAATAGCCTCTGAGAGACCAAATCTATTTTAGAAGATGACAAAACAAAACAGGAACTTATTTTATCAAGAACATGGATTCCAAAAGGCACAACAGCCAGTCTCATTTTCTTATAAGGGTGTTTTCATACAGAGTGATGGTAACATTTGACTCTTCAATCTTAACCCATGGAACTTGCACAAACCCACAATTCCCAATTGTATTTAAAAAACAATTGGTTGAAATTGGCTCAAAGAATCAAAATTAACTTGATATGAGGGAGACATTGCAATTTGGGTGACATGACTGCCTGAGTGCCTCATGGCACCAGTTTTAAAAGACCCTATATTAACAATTAAAAGTCAAGAAAATTAATAGGTTTGTTTGGAAAGAAGGGTGTCAGGACAGAAGCGGAGGCAGAACATAAAGGGGGTTGTTTTGTGGTTGGGCTGTTTTTTCAAGTAGTGTTGATCAACAAGTCCATATCACAAGACACACTGGACATACCAGAATCAACAGCAGAGGCATTTCCTCGTTCTGTCTTTGGCAGAAGTGCTGTTCGTTCTTTATTTGTGACAGGAAAATTCCGAATTAAAGTATGAACAGCGTGTTTTGTACCAGGAGCTAAGGCACAGGTCATTACTGCACGTGTTAGTTCTGATCCATCCTTTTTTCTTACAGTTAGGTATCGATTAGCTCCTTTTCTGGGAGAAAGGGAAAAAAAGGCATTTTAGGAATAGGCAAACTAGATACTTCCATGTAATGATCTTTGACAATAAATCTTTCAGGATGACTTTCAATTTATTTTCAAATATAATAACTAGAATCTTCCAAATAATGTCCTAAGTAGTATAATGCAACACTCACAACAGTCATCATCAAAAGCACCCTCTATTCATGTGACGCAGTGCAGGACAGACACTGCAGACATCAGATAACACCCAGGTTATCACTGCATTTGTCTCCCAAAATACAGCCAGCTCCACCAATCATTTCATCAAGCAATATTGAGAGTTATGACACCAACCTGACTTCTAGACTAACTTGAAAGTTTCAGAAGTTAAAAATTAACAGATAGGCAGAATAGATCACAGGATGCTCATTATTGAAGATTTTTTATGTAGAAATGGAGACAAAACACTTAATCATAACACTGCACTACTTCTCAGACTGAACTCTGACACCAAAATGCAAAGAATCGTTGTATATATATTTTGAACAGAACTAACTTGTGCCTGGGTTACAACCAACATATCAACTGTTTCAAAACAACTTTTCAGGTTAAGAACAGAAGGTCACATTAATAGCCCAGTGGCCTGTTCCCTGGCAGGCATGGAAGACTGGTGCAGGTACACCAAGTGCTGGAAGGGGTAGCCTCTGAGAGAAGAGGCACAGCCACCTCTGGCAGCCCCTGGCTCTGTCCTCTTTACATGCTCATTTCCAGTACTTACATACACTGCTGAGATTCCCTTAAGCCTTGTCTTTTGCAGGCTGAACAGACCCAGCACTCTGGCCCTTTCTGCATAGAGGACATAACCCACCCACTTCATCAGGCTGTTGGTCCTCCACCGAACTCTCTCCAGTCTAGGTCTCTGTCCTTCTGGTGATCCCAGCAATGGACTGACACAACGTTCCAGGTGTAGCCTAATCAGTGCTAAGCAGAGGCGAAGAATGACCTCCCTCTGCCTGCTGGCAACACTCGAAACCTCTTCTGTGCTTCTCAACAGAAGCATTCTTTTGAACGTGCTACTGTAAGTTATGCTGTAGCTGTCAATGTATGAGATTCTGCACAAAACCTCAGAACAGACATTAGTGCATAGAAAAAGAAAACAGATCTTCACGAGAAGCCTTTTTTATGGACATGAAATCATCAAAACTGCACAGCAAACTAGCATGCCATGACTCTTTTAATGCAGACATCAAACAAAGCACAGAGGTGCTTATTTTTATATCTACTTTTTGAAGTTTCTTCCCTAGTACCATCCCCTGCAACAGTGCAGGATAAGCTAAAAATAAAGATCGTTTTAACACTGCTAATGAAATCCCATAAATTTGCACCGAAAAGAGAAAAGAATACATAAAAACGAGAATCAAACTTACCCTTTACTTTTAGATATCAGTCCAAGAGACTGACAGAGCCGGTGAACAAACTTTCTCTCAGTTCTAGTGAAAGAAGATGGAAATGCCATTTCTAGAAAGATAATTGAAATAAAAATAAAAACCCGAGCACGAACACTCAACGGGCCGTACCCCCGACGTATGACCCCGATGACAAGCGTTTATCAAGCCCCAAACGCACCACCTTTCCCGTGAACAGCGGCACCGGTGGCAGCGCTGCCCCCGCCCGGGACAAGGCCCCCCGGGAGCCGCCGCCGCTCTGCGGCAGCGCGGGCGCCCGAGATG
>VZRL01000245.1:508589-611498 GCA_013397895.1 Origma solitaria | reverse complement strand
ACCATTACAACGTCCCGCGACATCGTCAGATGATAGTTGTAGCTTATACATTGTTTTTAAATAGTCCTGATTGCTTTCTGTGGCCTTCCTACTATGTTTTGACTGTGAGTCACACAGGAATTTCAGCATTCTATTTCATTTACATTCATCCTTTACTGATAATGATGTAACATTAGGCATAAAAGCTCTTCCTGAAAACACATTGTATTTCAATTTAGTATGATCTATAAATCATCAGCAAACCAGCTTTAAAATTTGACAGCATTAATAGTTCCATACATGTGAGGAAGTTCACCTGAAAATGTCTTCATGCCCTTGACCTCTTTTGTTTCTTATTCCTCAGAGTAGACTCCACATCTGTGTAAGTTATCTGTGGACTTCTTTTTAGAATAATACAGTGTTCTGCTTGATATGATTCTGCCTAGAGGAAACAAAAGCTGCACCAGCAATCCGGTGTTTCCTGAATACTCAATTTATTATGAATATACACATTTCAAGAGTAAATTTGCTACTGAGAATAAAATAATCATGTATTTTGGACCGGCATTAAATATTTAATAGATATTTGCCTTTATAAAAACAACGTGTTCCATAATCACACACACTTGCTATCAGAACTTGGTAAAATACATAGTTAGTACATATATTACATAGCTGTAATGGAAATTATATGTACCTCAACAGTATAAGGCATTTTACAAACTTAGATTCATAACAGTAAATAACTGGAAATTATTATTTGTGGTCACTCAAAATTTTGTAAAAGTACCTAAAATTTATTAATTGAAGCAGAAAAATTAAGATATGAGATGGAATGCAAAGGACATGAAAAGCAAAGATCTTGCTTTCACAGCGAGCTCCTTCTAAGCTTGGAACTTGATGTGACCTGGGACCTGGGGGGCCACTTGCTCACACAGATGACACCAATCATTCAATCAATCCATTCTGACAGGCTTTTGCCAAGTTGCAGTGGATTTCGACATGTGGTTTGTCCCTCCAAAGCACATCAGGATGTTGACATTCAGTAGTAAGAAACAGAAAGAGGGAAAAAACAAAACAACCCCTCTAGGTTACAGCGTATTTCTCTTTATTCCCCTACACACACCTCCATGTGTGGACAATTTGTTGACAAAACATGTGAAGTGCACTTTGAGTCATGACTTCTGAGTACTCATCCTCTCAGGGCTTGGTAAAAGATTTTCGCTTAGATTCAGCACAGGTTCAAAACAGACTGTCGGACAACTTCATCAGACCAGAAAATGAGAATATTGTGTCACTCTTGTGCTCTGGGAAGATGGTGTTGGCTTTCCCAGCAAGTAACACCCTCTGCATCAGTGTAAGCATGGAACTGTCTCACCCCAAGGGGAGATTCAGGAACCACTCTGCCATGGAGAGTCATTCACTGTGTCCTTGGGCTCCGTTGAAAGAAGCTACATGTGTGTAACAGGACATTAATTTTCACGTGAGCATTAAACTCATTTTCATGTGAGCTTCTTCCTTTGTGAACACCTTATGATGGAGAAGCATATACTCTGCTGGCTCATTGTGATGTGCTCTTGAAGTGATTACACCTGACTGCAAAGGGGATCCTTAGGCCTCAACTCAGCTTCTTAAATAACCTTATTTTTTTTTTCCTTCTCTAAATGAAGTTTTTAACACATTTGCATGTTGGTTTTCTTTTGTTTTCATTATGGAAGAAGATTGCTTAAAAAATTGCTCTATTTTATTTTACATCTTTTGCATGGAACTAGCTGAATAGAACTGAGATGAAGCTAAATAAAAATAACACATATAAAAAAAATTTAAAACTTTCTGAACTACAAACTTCTGTGTTGGTGAATCAGCTATGTGTATAGTCATAAGTTCAGTAAGTTTGTTACAACAATAAAACACAACTTATCTGTGAAAAACAAAAACTGCAAAATGCAAAAGCTTCCAAAGAATATTTAAAGCATTTTTTTCTAAAATTAAGTGACCTAAGAAGCTATTTTGCCTAAGTTGTGACTAGAGATTTATGGCAAAAGCAATGACTTCCTCCTCCTCTTCCACTTCCATAATATAAGAGTGGAAATATTTATTTGATTGGTCAGCATAAAAGGTACTAAAAGAAAGTTCATGCCTTAGTATTCTGAACCGTCAAAATGGCTTGAAGTTCAGAATTTTTTCCCCTTCTAACTTATGCATAATTTTGTAGAAATCATTGAAAAAGCATACTGACAACCAAGGAAAAAATTTTAAAATATGGGAAGAGAAAATAGAAAAAAGATAAAGATGTCACTGAAGTTTATTTAGTTATATTACCCTGAATAGTATTTCTCAACTGCACTGTTGTTCTGTAAAAAAGCTGGAACAAAAGAACAAAGATGTAAACCCCCATACTGATCCAACTAAAGACTTAAAAAGACATAAAAAATATTTTCATAGCAATAACAAAATAGTCTTAGAAGGATTTACAGCAAAATGGAAATCTCTTTTTGGAGTAATACATTTCTATACAACTATTTATAGAGGTCTGCAGTGGATAACCCAATGGCTCTTCACTGATCACAATAGAATCAGTGCAAGTCAGGTTCTTTGGTAGCATTTAATAGGCACATTTATTCTCCTAAAAATCTTCAGAGTCCTTGCTCCCAGAGCAACTGGGACATACATAGAAACTGACCATTTTGGAACAAGGTAATGAGTCTTCAACTTGCAAACTTGGTGCAGTGTCTATTTTTTCCCATGACAGAGCATGGATAAGGGCTAAGACAAGACTCATCGCAAGAATTTGCGGTTCTTCTATGGGGCTTTCTCAGTCAGATGCACATGCGGCCTTATTCCGATTTTTGTTATTCTTCTTTTGTGAAACAAAAGAAAATAAAATTCAAATAATAAATATTGGTCTGGGGTTCTCCAATATAGATTTCTTGCAAATTAAGGAAATTATTAGTCTTTGGGTAATTTATTACTTACCTAGTAATTAATTATTGGAATAATGGAAATAAATCACTTAAATATTTTAAATATGTTAAAAATTTATTTAAATCTCCAAAATATATTAAAAATATATTATTTACTGTCACTTCTTATAGGGAAGTAATTGCACAGCTAATAATACTTTTGTTACTCTTGTTAGTAGACAGAAATTAGGATATCATTATAAAACAGGATCTTCCACTAAAAGTCTGCCTTCATAATAAAAGTGCCAGTAAGTAACAATAACCATCAATAAAAATAGCATGGAAAAATTGAAAATAAATCCATAATTTTAAGAAGTATATAGTGAGGAAATCAGCACAATGAAAAGGAGTACATTTTGCAGAGAAATAGAACCATATTAATCACAGGTAGGCAAAACATTTTGCCAATGTAAATTTACAGAGTTTCTGCAAAAGGCATGAGATCCCAAACAGGACAGCACAAGGAAGCTATGCTGAGCACTAGACAAAGCAGATGACACAGATATTCACAGGTACTGGTGTGAAAACTGAGAATAAAATAAAGAATACTTTGTGTCTGGTATAACCCACAAGTTTCAAAAACATGGAAAGCAAATAGCATGAGAAAATGGTTACTGATTGCTGAAGAATGGATTGAAATGAAAATAAACAGTAGGTTACAAGAACTAGCTAACATTAAATTCACTTCACCTGTTTTGTGCTGCTCATTTGCATACAATCAGTGTAGTCCCAGAGTATTGCTCCTTTCATCCATGTGTATGTCGATTTATCATCAATGGAGAGGCACAAGTCAATAGAACATACCAATGAGCATGAGCATATCTTTCAAGAAAGATCTTTCTGAAAAAAAAATGGAAAACCAATCCCAACGGCGTTCTGTACCACGGCCAAAAAGATGGAAAGAGTGATGCACGTAGCAGAATGTTTAACACTGAGATGAAAATTTTCAACTCAAGTGGCTGCAGGAAAGAACTGAAACCTTGCCAAAATAATTTGTCCTGAAGGCCTGATATGCTCATTAGAGGAAATCAAGAGAACAAACCTCTTCAGCTGGCGTAAATCAAGACAACAGCATGGCCTCTGTGGCAGCTCTGCCTATTCAGCCTTTCCGCACATCAGTTTTGCATTTACAGAATTAAGCCATAGAAAACAAGACCCAAGCTGTATCCCTGCACACAAAAGACACTGTGACAAAATGAGTTTTATTTGTCTGTGGCCAAAATATTCCATCCTGCCCACATCAGTTTCACCACACAAATGCAGTACCCTACGACATGTCTTCACCATTACACCAGCTTCACAGCTAATATTGCACTGCAAACCCGCTCTCTGATTTCAAAGTATTTGGAAAACTTCTGGCTTCTGTTCTCTACTGACCGTCATTTAGTCATTTCCTACTCCTATGAGTATTTTTTTTTTTTTTTGTTTGACTAAGGAAACTAAGGAAACCAAGGAAACCCTTCATTTCTAGTGAAAATATGAGATTACCAGATCATGAAGTCAAATTGTTCAGTATCTTTCTTTAAATTAAATGCATAAATACATAAAGAAAATTGGAATTTTTTTTTTTTTTTCCTAGGGTTCTTGAAGGAAACTTCTTTGTGTAATTTCAGCATTGTAACCACAAAATTCACTATATACTTTGGACAAGATAGAAAGTTATTGCAATTCCATTTAGCAATGTTATTACAAAAGGACAAAATCAACATCTTCAAAAATGTTTGAGTAGTGCTGTGCAGGAAAGGACTGCATGTTGCCATATGAAAAGAACTTTTTACACCCTTTGTAACACCATAACTGCCATTTGTTTCCTTAATTGCACAAGGCTGCATTTGCCTTGTTCCAGCTACAATTGGGACTTTTCATCTCTCTTCATTGATCACTGTATTCAGGTTGGTAGATTGCTAGATTTGTTTTGTGCCAGTAAAATGAAATTTCTATCCATCTTTATGTCTCCTATTGCAACAAATTATTGGCGCTGAGTAGATTCCTCTTCAATCTTTATGTGCCCTGATGCAAAAACTGGAACGATTACTTGGTCTCATAAGCAGAGGCTGCCACCCCTACATGCCTGTCACTCAGTGGGCTGATAGCCTTCTCAGGAAAGGTGTATTTTTCCCAACAGGGTATGCTTGGGCACTTGAGCATCTACTGAGAAAAGATTTCTTTATGTTTCTTTGAATGACTTGAATCAGGGTTCCCAACCCCCTCCTGTCTGCAAGGCAGAAGGAATTGCATCATTGCAAGCAGCACAGCCAGCAGTTCTTTTTCAGGGTGAAAATATCTCTCGACGTGCTGCCTTGATTCATAATATAAATATGGGTTGCTGTCTTTCACCTGTACTGGCCATTCTCCTGAGGCACTGTTGCAGCTTGAGCTGCTCCAAAGGTTGAGAGACTTTAGATATACTGCTCTACTTGCAATTCCTTTCACTCTTTCAAATGCTTGATCTTAGATCTCTGACTGTTACAATGCCACAATAGCTCAAAAAGACTGTTAGCTAGCCTATAAATCAGCTAGCTTCTTTCTTATTCTTTGATTTGGTATTTCTCAGGGTGAGCTGGAATACCTGAAAAGTCAAAACCTTCACTGGAGGATGTTTTTTTTTTCCAAATCTGCTTCAGGTCACTTGTTTCCCCCCAATTATGTATTAATATCTGGGTTTTATTGAGGTTTTCTGTGGGTTTTTTCTGGGGTTTTTATTCAAATCTAACTATTTTTTGTAGTCTTCTTTTAGTACTCATGTAAAACAGTCATGAAAAATGTCTCACATGTACTTTCAATTTTTAAACCAGTTTTCTTAAAAAGATAAGGCTTATTTCGTCATTCTGCCAGACTATTAGTTCTTCAGCATAATAATTTTGAATCTTGGCCAATTTCAACTGTATAAAAACAGGGAGGCACAATCTAAAAAACAGCGATGCTCTATACCTATGAAAAAGAGTAGTGGTCACTTAAGAGTCAGGGCATACATCCTCAAGAATATCATGATACGAATTCAAGAGATGGTTTGGCCTGCCAGCTGGCCATTCAGCTCACTTACTAATCAGCAAAGCTGCACATATGTAGCTCCAAATAAACTGTAATACATGTTGTCTCTTGCCTATCTAGTACCTAAAAAAAAAATGGGTGGAAGCAAAAGACATAGAGAATGAAGAAAATTGAAAATGAAGTAATGGTGAGGACATGGTGGTCAGCAGCACAGCGCAGGCCGTGCAGGTGCTCGAGTAAAGCTCCTGAGCCCAAACATGGAAGATCTGGGCCAAGGTCCCAACATAGCTGGTTCATCACACTCTGCTCCACTGGAGAGATGTCCCAGCACAGAGAAAGCTCAACACACTTTGGTGGTGTCTACAGACTGAGACCTCACAGCTGGAGATAATATTTAAACTAGCACAATATTGGGTTATTGTTTTCTTCTCCCTATGGAGATTTTATCTGGGGGGTTGTTATTTGGTTGGTTGGTTGGGTTTTTTTTTTTGTTTGTTGTTTGTTTTGTTTGCTTTTTTTAAAATTTATTTGAGGTATCAATTTTAATTTAATTAGAGGCACGCAATATTGGGTAAGAACAGCAAAACTACAAGTTAAGCTGGTCACTCATGCCCCACTTCCAGTGGGATAAAGAGGAAAACCAAAAGAGTAAAAACCCATGGGCTGCATAAGAACAGATTAATAATTGGAAATTGATGATGATGATAATAAATGGCTGTAACAATGCAGATACATTATTATTAAAAATTGATCATATAATATTAATACTATATGATTATAATAATAATTAAACAGGTGTTGAAATCCCAGAGGTAATGATGACTTTACTATGTGTACAAACCTGTACAACATGCCCTTCTGTTACCTTACTGGAAGATGACAGTTGTCATAAGGCTAACAGGTACAGCAAGTTAAAAATATCGCTTCTCATTTTGGCCAACATTTTCAAGGGCAGTAATTTCCATTGTGTATGGTGACATCTGACATACCTCATTTCCTGCAAATGTAGGATGTTAGTGTAAGATGGTGAAAAATGGATCCTATAAGGCTGATAAAAGCCCTGTAGTTTATTGATAACCTTGAATGAGTGAGATAGCTGTGTATCTGAAGACAGATTTTCTTTTTACCCTTTTCTCTTTTGGTTTTTCTGTGTTAAAGTTCTGAGATCATAGAAAATTTCCAAATACAAACATGTTACCAAAGAATCTTCAGCGGCTCATATTTGGAATGAAAATATCACTTGTGATATCACACATGATCACACTTTTTGGTTTTGTTTTTAGTTTAATATTTTTTTTCTTTTGCATAAAGTTGTTTTCTTTTGCATTTTTTTAATTAAACATCACTTTAGACAACATTGATTACAGCTGAATATGCTTCACAATATTTGTTGCCCCATTAGGAAAAAAACCCTAAGCACAATTAATTTAAAACAGAGCTGACATTTGCATCCGTACTTTAGACTGAAGATCATCTTTTGTGATACCATTTGCATGTGCACACAGTCTTTTACCTGGCTGGTGTTAATGAATGTTTCACAAAGACTTCACTCATTTTCTCAATGTTTATTTCCTTGCACACAGATAGAAAATCATCAGGAGGAAAGTTACAGCAACAATATTAGGCATTTCAATACCATTTTTAAGATGAATAGGGGGTTAATATCTGTCTTACACTGAAACATTTCCATCATTCCATGTAAAAATATTTTTGTACTTAGATATTCTGAGTAATTGCCTTTAAGTATAAATGTATTTGTGAGCAATCAAACAGAAATAAAAGAGACTCACTTTAATAATCTTCCTAATAGGTTGTGATAGACAACTTGAAGTAGCCTGAGATTGTCACAGTGTTTTAAATTCTCTGGTATTCTTTTTCACTGTGAAAAGCCTGTGGATCAAAGAAAACTCGATGCCCCAGACAAAGGATCATGAAAATATGCACTGTTCTTTTTCTTTTTTTTTTTTTCAGCACATTTAGAAACTATGAAAAGACCTTATTATTGAAGGAAACTCAAAGTCAGCACAACTCCTTGAACAAGGCAATTTAATACTACACAAAATTATAGATGAAAAAAAAGTAGAAGAATTTGCAGTAAATATATACCTTCTGTTCCGATGGTTGGGAGGGGTTTTTTTCCTCTTTGCTTTTAGTGGAAAAATTTAGAACAGTATGATAGTGCTTAGAAAGAGAGAGTGTAGGAAAAAATAAGACAAATGCATCCTGGAAAAACCTACTGCAACTTACAAAAGCAATTACTAACTCATTTGTGCATGTCAGTGTGTGTATACATGTCAGTATTTGTGTGCATTGTGTAAACTGAAAAACATAAAAGAAATTACCTTGATCAGGATTCAGTCTGGACCCTTCTGCATTCTAATTCAGCTGTTTCATCAGCTGATGCATTAAACATACTGCTTTTCTGTGAAAATATCATTGTTAGCCTCCCTACTCTCTGAGAATAAAATCCTAGCATCCTCTTCAATGGCCTATTCATATATTACTTAGCTAAATAACAGAAACATTTACAACATTAATGTATTCACTATTCAATCTTCCTGGCTTTAATTAGCCATCTTGAAGACTGGGCATTACTCTTTGATTAAAAAGCATTTCCTGAAATGAGATGAAAATCCTCTGGGAAACCCTGTTTCCGTATTCATAATTTCTTCTTATGTTAATCAGGTCTTTGCAGTATGTGTTGACTACACTAAAGATAAAAGACACCAAAACAGACCAGACAGAAGGCAACATTTAAAAAAAATGTTTAATTAGCATCTATTATTTGCAAGTCTATATGACATCCCCATTTAGATGCTACCATCACTTTAAAACTATTACACCCCAGTTGAGTCTGCACCAAGCTGTCAGCTAAGCTGATTTATTCTTTACTTGCTTAAATTAAAAAATTATTTTGCTAAAAATGAGAAGTTATTTGTGAGCACTGTTTTTGTTTGAAGTCCAAGTCCCATACATTAATTAAGTTTGCAGCCAAGGATAGAACCCTTATTATACAGTATAAAAAGAACATTTTTCAGCAGCCAATTATCATGTTACCTATTTTGAAGCAGAACTCTTTAGAGGAAATATATCATTGAAACTGCTCTGTGTGCTTGTTAACAGCTGTGGTCCTCGTATGAACAGAAACGAGTTAATCAAAAGGCATTCTAGAACCTTTGAAATTAATGGGAGGCTTCTACACAGTAAAATAAAGACTGTGTTTCACCCATGATACCAAATTTCTGCTCAAGTGTCTGTTCTTCAGCATATCGAAGGAATATACTGAATTTGTTGTTTAAAGGAACTGAAAAAATGAACAAGTATTTGAGAACCCTTGAATAAAAGACTACTCACTAGTACTGTACTAGTACTCATTAAAGAGTACTGATGCTGAGCAAACATGAAGGCATGAAAAGACAGAACTAAAATGTGGCTTGTATCAAGCTGTCCCAAGTTCGCTGATTAAAAACTTTAACCCATAAACAGAGGGTCACTGATCATTCAGACTCACTTTTTGAAAAATGAAGACCTAGACTCTGGAAAATGAGTCTTCAGCTGACTGTGCACTCGTGCATATCTGTGTACAAAGAGTTCTTTGTTCCTGCAGGACACAGCTCCTTAGTGCAGTGAGCACAGCCATGCAACACTGCATCTCTCTCCCAGCCTTGACTTAGCACTTCTGTTGTAAAATCCCTGCAATTACCAGATGTTGCAGGATTCCAGAACCCATCACCACTTGTTGTGGGAACCCATTGAAGGGAAAACTCATTTAAGAGAAGGACTCATTTAAGAGTACTCATTTAAGAGAGACTCATTGAAGAGAAAACTCATTTAAGAATAAACTTATTTAAGAGAGAGGGACCGTGACTTATCACCGCAACAACGAGGGAAAAAAGCAGTCCACGATCAATATGATCAATAAGCAAGCTTCAATCCATTTATTTCACAGGCTCTCAGCCTTAAGTACAATTTCCAGCAGCTAGCAGATCTACATGTCATAATGTCATTGGTTAGTCAAACTACTTGCCACACTATTATTGGTTAGTTGTATACAACTACATCATCTTATTCCCGCCTGCTTGCGGTCCCCTCGTGGTCCCCATAATCTGATGTTCTGTATTCTTTTGACCACAGTTCCTCTTTCATAAACTTCGGTACTTTCCGGACCACCAAGGACATTGTCCTTGCTGCTTATCTTCAAGGTTTTGCCTTCTGCTCGCACAATGCTCTTTGTGTGCTCTGCAGGGGCAAATTCTGCAGAGACAGAGCTTCTAGCATCCCGTGGCCCTGCTCTTTGAGCCATTTCTCCACACACTTCTGGTTGATATTAACCAGTCTAGAGGACAGCTTAAATATTTCTAACATTGTCTAGCCACCAGAAGTAATCTGGAATATCACAACAAAAGGCAGCAGTATAGAAATTGGAACACAGCTAGTCTCCAAGCCTGAAGGAAGGATAGAATTCATGTTTATCAGCCTAGTAGATCCAGAACAGGAAGAATGTCATCTTTAAATTCCAACTAGATTTCAAACCTGATGGGGCAAGAAGTGCAGAGAGTACACTTCCCTCACTTCAGTCCAGAAAAACCTTTTTCCTCCTTAGCAGTTTAAAATCATATGGTATACTTTTCATCTTCTCAGTCCTGACTGCAGATTACAAATAATACAAGTAGTACTTGTTATACATATACCTAAATTTCATAGTCTCAAAGTTCTGGTGCGTTTTTCATAGGATGAGCAAAAAACAATATGAAAATATAATAATTCTAATACTTGTGACTGTTCATGGTGACCAGAAAAGATGCATATTCTTTCAAGGGAAAGAGACTCTTTCATATTAGCTCAAAAAGAAAAAAAAAACCTTTTAATTCATTTCAGTAGTAACCAGAGACGTCTGAGGAGCAAAATCCAGGGCACACCCTGAAAGATCTCATTTGGAAATAAATACAGCAGTTTGTGTTCTGCTTTGTGCTGCCCTTTATTCTCAATAGCATGACAAAAAGAAATTATCTTTTTCATGTTAAGGACGGTGCATGTCTACAAAGAATGGATTTTTACTGGGCACAAAATCAATTTGTAAACTGTTATTTAACAACTTTTATTGTAAACTTGAATCAATGCTAATGGATATGTGGCAACATTAAACATAAAAATAAAAACAGTGAGCCAAATTTCCTACTGCCTTCTAGTGTTTGCAAGAATTCTGCAAAAACAAGGTAGAACACTAGCAAATCACATTAATTGCTACAGTTGCATCAAAAATAGAAATGGCTTAAACCTGAACAAAAGAAGGAAATAAAATTTTATTCGTGTTGTAATGTAAGTGAGGCAATTGATGGCACTTTCGTGCTTCCTCAGCATGCATACATATCACTACACAGAACATGGTGCAGACACAAACTGGAGTTCAGCCATGGCTCCCTGCTATGCTAATATAACTTAGGCAGCTCAACTGGTCTTCAGGTGGCAGGCCATTTGCATAATTCTGAAAGCTCTTATCATCCTATTTCAACCTTACACAAATTAAAATGGAGGCCTACATATTCAATATGATCCATTATTCACACAAAATAAAATCCAAGGTACATGTAGTGTATTTTCAAGTTGTGAGCTATTTCAATTATTGCTGTACTCTCTTACTTGATAGTTATTGTTAATTCAAGCTTAGAATTATAGATATACTAGTAAAATTGCTTTTCAAATATTTCATTATACTGTTCTCAGTTTGCTCAGATGCTTCAGTAACTGCTTAGACCAAATTGTTTTCCCTGAGGTTGTATGGAACAATAGTAGCAGAGTCTTCTAGGGTTTATTATTTATTGTATACAGGAAAAGAAAATTTAGTTTTGAGCTTAGAAAGCTGAATTTTTATAATGTTATCCTGTGAGGCAGAACCTAATGATCATGTATCAAACCCCATCCTAATAGACTAAAGATTTAGGACAACTGGGCCTAACTGCTGCCTGTTGATAGGTGGAACAGTGATATAGTTCTCAGATAATGAAAAACTAAACAAAGTCTGCAATAAAAAGTCATTCTTTTCAGTCTTGAGCAGTGCTCCTCTCTTTAGACCACTGTATTCTCAGTCAGAAATGTCTAAGGCATTGAGTACTAAGCACTACAAATTAGAGTCAAGTAGTATTTTTAAAAGGAGTATTAACACACTTAGCCTTTTATTCTGCTCATGAGATACTTAGAGTTTTCCATCTTGGTGTATAACTATTTGTCTCTGGTTTGATTGTAAATTAACTCTTTTGTTTGTATGTTCTAACACTAATGATGTCTGCATTAGGTACCATTACCTGTAATATTATTCATATGCATTTCTTATTCAACCAGTAATATTTATGCAGATTGAAAATGACTGATCAGGTCAGTCTTATTACAGTTTGTCCATTCCTTAGTGGACAATTTTAACATTTTTTAGGAGTATGTTTCAAACGTTAAATAAGCATTTTAATATATGTGGGTTTAAATGTGATTTTACATGGAACTTGTGAATTAGCCTCAGTGGGAAAGAAAAAAACCATCAAAATCACATGGAATTGCAGAGAACATTAGCCACTGTCCTTTAGCAGCTGATGAAAAAGACCTACTCAGCTCTGATTTTGAAACAAGCCCCATATGTGATGGCACATGACGGTGCTGGCACCCACATAGATCTTCAAAGGTGATCTTCTCCCTTTGTGGCTGTAGCAGCATTAACATCCTAATCCATAATTTCATTATGTTTACTTAACTCACACATGAATCATTTGCCTGTTGCAATCTTCAGAAACAAAATGGGTTTAGTGTTCTCTATGAAGCATACTGAAAACAAACAAACAGAAAATCTGTTTTCATTAATAGAGCTGCCAAATTTTGTTCATACTGACTTTCAAGGACCATATTTCTCTTATTTTGCAATTATTTAAACACCTGCAGAGATGAGCTGGTTGCAACATGAAATATGAAGTTGTTTTAATTCACAGGTCTGGAAAAAGAAATATGTTTTCATATTAGGGAATATGTCTTGTTTATCTTTGTTCCAAAAATGCTATTTTCCCCAAATTTGAAAATTTATTGTTCATATAACTTGTTTTGCTAATAAATAAAATTAAGTTACCACTGTCCACAGCTTTTGTTTTAATGTTTTTTTTTCTCTTTCTTCCTTTTTCCTCTTTATTACGTTTCAAGTTTGTGTATGGAAATATTTTGAAACAAACTAGAAATTTATTAGCAAAACTTCATCTATCATGTTTAAACATTTTGAGTGTTTTCTAAAAAGCAAAGAATTTTTCATGTTTCTGATAGTTTATTTTCTAATATTTTGAGAAAAAAAACCTAAGATACCTTATTTTTAATTCTTTTCATGTATCTAAACATCAATTCTTCTTCATTAATTGAAAAAGCTTGACATGCTAGCACACAGAGCTTTCTGTATAGTGTTTCTCATCCAATAAACACTCAAAATATTGTATCATTCAATTTTAATCCTCAACACTTCCCTTGAAATCTGCCTGCAATTTAAAATACATTTTTCCAGGAGGATGAGAGTGGAGAGTTTTATACAAAAAAGGATGAAAACTTATTGTGGTTTTGAGAAGGGTTGTGGCAGAGTTTATTTTCTTTTCAGTTTCCTTTTGTTCTCATGACCCTATTGACTTAGAATAATTTGGGAATTCCCAACCTCCCGCTTTGAAGATACTGTGATTATAAGATAGTAATCCAATGAGATTTTTCACAATTTTCTTTCGGATGTGTTCATGACTGCGTCCTACTAAAGAGAATCATGACACAGATTCTAATGAAAAACTGATGAAACACTACTATTTCTACTTACACAGAGAAATCTCCAGTGAACATTCATCTATGTCTAAGAACATAGTTCAAAGGATCTAAGGATGTAGCTCAAAAATTATCTTAACCAGCAGTGCTTTTTTACAATATTTGGCACAATTAATCAACTGAAATTTAGGTAAGCACATTGCAATTTATAGAGGCTATGAAAATGTCTTACCACCAACTCCCTGGAGTGGCATATATGTTATAACATTGCCAAGGGTTTGTAAAAACTGATGAGCTACTGTAGATATTTATTCTTTACACTCCATATGTTTCCTTGAGTCCAACAAGAAGGAAGTGAAGATTCCTTGTGTCCTCTGCCAAGGTAATTTCTGTAACTCTTTTTTTTATTCAATTAATGTTTTTAAGGAGAAAATGTTTGAGTAAGCTCACTGCAGGGAGCTCCATACATCTTATCCCATTTATTTCCTAATCTCACAAAATGGAGGCGTAGAGCTGTTATATTTACTTTGTAATCAGGCAGAGAGTGTCAGACTGTGATTTGGATCTAATCTGAATATTTTCTATTATTCACCTTATTTAATAAACTGTCACTTGAAAGAGGGAATGATAAGCTTTCACACAATGTATCAAAGGAATGCTGTGCCTTCTTCCTTTATTATTCATGCTACATTTGAAGTTAATGAAGCATAACCTCTGAGCTGATATTTTTATAGATGAAAGAGACATCATGTTACATATTCTATTTTTTTCATCAGCTTCTCTGTAACTGACACAAAACACGATTGCCTTGCACTTAATATTTGACTTTTGATGGGCATTCTCACTGATATCTTTTCTGATAGTTTTCTATTTTCTCTATATTTAAGGTTATAACTACGAATGAAAGAACAAGGATGAAATGGAGGAAGAATACAAGTATATTTTAATTAAACTTTATTGTGGACATAGTCCTGACTGATCTTTTTTCCTATATTTTAATTTTTCCCCCCCATATCATATGATGCTTTCTCTCCTCATCCTTTTCTTTTTTTTTTTTTTTTTTAAGAATTGTATTATCAGCTAACTTGGATGTTATGACTGTGAACAAAAAGCCCACCCAGATAATAATTTCAAGTAAAACTTCACAGTTTCACAGCATACAAGAATGTTTCATATATTAAAAGAAATGAAAAAGAATAATGCATGACATAACTTGAACAATAAAATGCTGATTGCTATCCTAGTATGAGGCCAAGAAATCGGTTTAAGCAAATTATACCTTAGGCCATTAATTTTTGTAGGGGAATATTGTATTATCCTATTATATGTCATTTGCGGAGGAAAAAGAAATAATTATAAATTTAAATTTCAATCCTAATTAATAAAAGATAGTAAAATGTTATAAGCTCCTGCATTGATTTCTTAGTTATATAAGCTTGGCTAGACAGAATTGTGTAACAGCATTTTCTCAGGAAACAACTCCAGAAGTCCCTGCTTCTGTAGAATGTGTCCAGTACAACCTGCCAACAAAATAACAAACATATGGCAGATTTGACTCCACTTTTCTTCTTAGATGGTGCTGGAGGTACAACAATGGAGAAATGGACCTTTGCACTGGCCTGACATGGTCATTCTTGTGACCTTAAGACAAATTTTACCATGGAAAATGTCAACAGAGCGTTGAAGAACATTTGGAGTGAAGGAAATATACTGCCCTTTGTAGATGTGAGTCAAACTGTATTTCACTTACATTTTCTAATCACTTGTCTCTTTTTAGGGCATATATGTTAAAAGTGGAAAACAGACTTGGTGCTCAACCTCACAGGTGAACCATCACAGGTAATGGTTCTCCAACTATTTGAAGCTGAATGGGATTTCAAGTTTTCCAGAATATTCAGATAAAGCATTTTCTTTTTTCTTGTTTCTTTTTCATTTGGTTACTTCGTTGGTTGGCTAAGTTTGGGGTTTTGCTTGTTTGTAGGGGTTTTGGGGTTTGTTTGCTTGTTTGTTTGTGGGGGGTTGGGGTTTTGTTTGTTTGTTCATTTTGGGTTTTTTTTCCATAATCAAACAGAGTTGAAAAATTCAGAAGATTTCAAAAGCTACATATCATAGAAAGAAAATAAGGGGATGGTAACCTCTCATACAGGGTAAAATTCATATCTGGTGAGTGAGACAGATTGGAAATACAAATCTGAAAACAAGACTCCCCTCTGTCAATTAAATGCTTTCAATGTTGATTTTCCCTCTGGTCTTGCTCCTAGCAATTCTAACAATAATGATATTTTCTTTGGCTTGCAGAAAACTTCACACATTCTGCCTATTCCACTTCCCTTTCTGTGTCTGTTTTCTACCCTGTTTACTACACTATCCCAATATCTGTTGATGCTACAGGCTCTATACACTTGCTTGATCTATGCCCCTGTATTTCCCTATCATCTTCCCAGGAGCTTATTCCATATGAATTTAAGTGAGGTATTTTTAAAGAAAAAATCTTTCTTGAGATCCACTTCACTTGGTGGGCAGCATCACATGTGGTGTGCACATAGCAACTGCTATACAAACAGGCCAACAGTCTGGCATAAGATGAGAAACAAAATTCAGTCATTGCAATTCCATTCTTCTCTAACACCCACGGCTATTATGTGTGTCCCTTTAGCAAGCTGACCTTGGTTTCTTTTCTCCTTGTGAGTCTTTCCAAAGTTTGAAGGGCAAGAAAAGCTGTTGAGGTGGGGTTTTTGTTTGATTTTTTTCAGCCTGGGGTTTTTTTGGTGAAAAGCACCAGACTGAAGATCAAGCAAAACACACACTTTTTGGTTCTGACTGAGACCTCACATGTCTGTGAAGATGTTTAAGTACCATCCTAGCTGCCTTCACTTTATTATATACTTCAATACGAAGATTCTATGAATATTAATAGCAATAAAGAATATAATCAGTCTTTAAGAAAAGCCACCTTCTAGGAAAAAAGATTGAGATTGCATGTGTAAATCCAACACAGAATTTTAGTGGTTGAAAGGATAGTCAACATGCCTTCTCCAAAGTGTATTTCTATGTCAGTTATATCTACATGTTTTCAGTAATAAAATTCTAGTGTCCTACTAGTTTTACCAGAGCCAAATGCAAAATAATGTACAGTTTGATTCTTTTTGTTTCTTTTCGGCACTCAGAAAATACTGAATGGAGAACACAAAACAGAAAAAAACCCCAGCCACATACAAAGGAATGCACTGACAATTCAATGATAGGTCAAATAAAAACACTGCCATTTTATGGTTTGGAGATGCCAGTAGTACTTACTTGATACTCTTAACAGTTTCATTTTCTTCTATTTTCACTCTCCTAGCACTCTTAAGGTATTAAACTCAAAAATTATTTGCTTTGGGTTTTCCTTTGCCTTTAGGTTTGTACTTCTTAGGAACAAAATTTCTTTATAACTTCTTTGGTGACTGAAGTGTGATTCAGAGGTTCAGAGTCTTATTAGTTTACAAGTTCCATGACAAGATTCGTACACAAATACATATGCATACATATATTTTATATTTACTTTCTCTCCATGAGAGGAATGAGAGATCCAGGTATACTTTTTCTTCCATCTAACTCATATATAAATTTACTGTACTCTGCTGCTAGCCCTATCTGTCACAGAATCAGAATTATAATGGTGGTTGGAACAACATCAATCAATGAGCTACAAGTTTTACAAAACCAAATTGAATAGAAGTGCTGCAAGCTATGTAATTTTGAATGTCAGTACATAAGCCATCCAATTCAAAATTTTAAATAATTATTTATTTTTATTTTTCTGTTAGTATGAAACATGGATTTGGATATATGCTATCTTCATGGTCACACAAAAGTTTTACTATCAACATTTCTCTCTCACTATTGATCAATGTCCAGACAAAGACACAGAGAGAAAAAGAGAGATGATTCATTTGACTGGAAAGTGAAAATGTTGTTCTTCAAGTTCATTTTATTTGCCTTCCTCCATAGTAGCTACAAAGATATTATTTTGATTCTTGGAAATTAATGCAAACACCAGAGAGTAATAAAAGGAGCAACAATAAATCCATGAAGGTCAAGGTAGCACTCTATATTTCTGCAACACGTCTAATTGTTTTGTTAATCTGATTTTAAGAAGTAATTTCTTGCTAAGGCCTCAAGATTCTGGGCTATGGTTTATTACACATGTAAATCATTGTTTTGCACAAACACTTTAGGAAAAAAACCACTTTTTTTTTTACTATTAGCATTCGTGGAATAGTTATAGGCAAGCAAGTCTCAGCACTTTAGAAAATCTTCTGGAAAAAAAATTGCATTTATTTTGTCTGGTTTACTAGATGAGTCAGGTTGTAAAATGTAAGCGTGATGGAAAAGGAAAATGTTGAGCCAAAAATTTTCTTTACATTTTGCCATATGCTATACGCTAAATCATAGGTTATAGTACAGATAAACTATTGCTGCAAATTCCTCACTGAATTCTGGATGTGGGAGGACAATGGATGAGATAACAAGCAGACAGAGATTTCACTAAAGTGACTGTGGGTATGGTCTGACAAGTATATCTCATTGCATAGAAATGCAATGAAATGACTGAGTGTAGGGAGCTTCTTGAAACTTATAATGGAAAAGGAAGCACAGAGATCAGGTAAAAAAAACGCACTAAGTACTTAAGCAAGAGTCACAGAAATTAATATAGATAATGGTGGTATTTTTTTTTCCCCCCATATGCTTTCTTTTAATTAATTAATTAATCTAACATATTATGATTTCTAACATGATTTTGGCACTTTTTAGGAAAACACATTTTATAAAGATACTTCTTAAAAGACTTTTTGATGCTCTGATTCCAAATCAAGAAGAGTATAAGGGCTCACAGATCACTCAGCATTGCACATCTGCATTGAGTGAACATCAGCGAAATACTTTTTTTTTAGGTAACTGGAATACTTCATGACCGATTCCATGAATTTATGCATAAAATTCTCATTCCACTCAAGTTGTCAATATAACCCACAGAAATAGGCAAGTAGCAGACACTGGGTGGATTACCCACTTTCCGATGGGTAATGTGCATCTTGCGCAGATAATATTATTTCTCCATACTGAGAGATAAAATGGCAGATCTATGAGCAATACAGCTAAATCACTTTGAAGATTATCAATTATGACAAAAATATTTCTTCCCATAAATAGTGAGTGGATCAACGCTCATTGCAAATATAAAGCTATTTTTTTTTGGGTTTGCTTTGCCTGAGAGAGACTACAAGTGGATTAAACCTTCCCCCACACAACAGACATGGTAAGCAGATAGAAAATACAGCAGAAGGAGAACATGGCTTCTCTATAGATGTAGATTCTTGACCACCACTTGTTTCAACTGTCACTTCCAATGTGCATAAACCTCTCTTTCTCGAAAAAGAAGACATGGAATTTTAATAAGGCAGGCTTGGTTATTTAAAATCTCATGCTAACCAGAAAAACAGATTAATAGCCTAAGTGCAAAAGTTGTAAGAGAAAGCTTTCTGAGAGAAAATTAGTGACACGATTAAATACTGTATTTTTTTCTCTCCTATCCTTTTGGCTCCCTTCCTGCCTTCTCCTTGCCTCTCTTCCTCCCTCTCTTCCTCACTGCTTTTTTTCCCCCCTCATTTTACAAAGGTATGATACATGCAAGAATAATATCCTAGGCAAAAAAGTCTTCCTACTAAGAATTGCAGCCTGAAAAGTAGAGCTATTACTTCTGCTTCTCCCCAGGATATAGAGATGATCTAAAACTTCCTCACATATTATATGATTCTATTCCAGTGTGTAAACTTTGAATTTCAAACACAAAAACTTTTCTACCTCCATGCTATCTTCCAGACCATATAGTTCTGGAACACTTGAAACTTACTGCTTTTTCTGCAGCTAGTTTTAGCAAAAAAAAAAAAAAAGATTTTCAGTTAAATGTTTAATCTGCGCAGAAAATACTAATCTACTCCAAGGATATTAGTAAGGTATTGCTAATGTCTCTGATATTTCCTATTGGACTGCTAGGCGTAACAAAAATTATTAGTTCACTCACTGAGGGAATTATTATGGCATTTCCTCGCTTCCTTCTTAAGATTGCTCTATAGTCTTGATGTCATTGTCCATGTCTCAGACAGCTTCAAGACTTTATGAAAGAATAAACTGTAGAAATATACATTATCTATACTATTCAAAGTTTTCTCATTGAGCATATCCTGCCTTTGGACAGTAGATAGATGTGATGATAAGAGAGTGATGGCATTCTCTTCTGATGGATGCAGAAAAAAGAGTGGACCTCTCTGTCTCAGTGATGAAAAAGTGACTTTTTTCCCCAGGCTATTAACATTTTACATTTGAGCAGGTGCAAGTAAGTATGATGGAAGAAGTTTCAGAGAAGGCACAAATACCTGATCAGAATATCCCAAATCTACCATCTGCTGTCAATTGCTTCCATTTGTCATGTGGTGAACAAATGGTAAAACCTCCTTCTCTCTGCTAATAGGATAATGTGGATGGATATTGGATGGATAACATTTTTAAAATCCCAAAATGCAGGAAAAGGAGGTAAAGATATTTTACATTAATTTAAAAAATAAAATTTAATTTTTTAAAAAAAAAATTAAAAGAAACTTTTTTTCCATAGCTTTCTTCTCTCCTGAGTCACTATTTACTTTCTGGTGACGATGGCTCTTTTGAATAGTGAACAATTACAAAAACTCAACATGAGACAGAAAATCGCTTAAAATAAAGAAACTATGATGTCTCTCTACAGACATGCTATGTATTCTAGAACTTACTACTTAGTCTGTGATGATGGTAGCCCTCTTCTAGGAAGATAGAATTATTTTGCATTTGAAATTAAATCTAGACTTTCTGGACTGTAAGCTCATTGCTACCTCAGTTGGGGAAATCTGTACATTGACTACTGAGCTGTTTTCTCTCTCCTGCTTACCATAGGCTTTTGTGTTGTTTTGTTTCTTTAAGTGAAGGGTTTGATGTTTTCCATTCTTTAATCCCTTCTTGTACCAATAAGTCAATGACAACATTCTGAGTGACTTTGCAGCAACACACTAGGGAACAGCTAATCAGGGAAGCCAAGCTGTTGTTAGGAAGGAGATTTCGGCATTAAGTTCACACAGAGTTATACAGACCAAAGAGCGAAAAGCTCACATTCTGGAATTGAAATTCAATAACACTCATGCTTCTATTCCCTGTCCTGGGTACACAAACCATTATGTTCATAAAATAATTGAAAATGTCACTATCCTATGCACTGAGACCTGAATGACTCAGAGTTCCAGATACTTTAAAGTCAAATTCAGTGAATTCCGGACTAAGACCTGACTAAAAATTTGTTATTTTGAGCCTGAAAGCACAACTGTGAGCCAGAGATGTGAGGTTCTGAATATTGCTGACCAGGCACTCTCCTAATCTGTGAACAATGAGTTTTCAAGAGCACAAGCGCCCCTATGCTGAAACAGACTTAAGTTCATTCTCAGATGATAAAAGTCTAAAATGTACAAATTTTCTTAAATGTTTCTTTGTTAATGATGTGTTGCCAAATCTAGTAGTCTGATATCCTTGAGGTTTGCATGTTTTCAAGTCCAGCCAGGAGCAAAGTTGATCAGGTAGCCCAAACAAGTACATTCACACATTGCACTTTATATGTGTATGTGTATATCTCTATCGATCTACATATATATTACATACATATATGAGCAGTGATTGTAATCAACAGAGCAAAAAAAAGACTCACAAATATAACAGGAAAAACAACCTGATTCCCTCTTTCATCAGGATGAAAGCTCATTAATAGAAGATACATATATTCAGATATACACATATAGCCTCTGTGTACATATAGTGTGTGTCTATATATGTATGTGCATAGGTATATATCCATATATATATGTATCTGTACACATTGATATACATGGATATGGAGTGTATATGTGAGAGGGGAGGGAGAGAGTTACCAGCAGTCCTGGGAGGCAATGATGGGCAGAGCTGATGAGCGAAGGATATGGACTCACATGACAAAAAGGTGTCATACAATCAAGAAAAGAGGTGTTAAACAGAGTCACCTCAAGAATTTGCATGTAAGGAGGACAAACCTACCAGGGACCTCCCGGGGCATTAGCGTGCTGGTGTCTGAAGTGTCCATATGCCAATATGCACAGCATGAAGAATAAACAGCAGAAATTAGATATCTGTCTTGAGTTATAGTGTTACCTGCTGCAACTTTGGGGATGTTGCTGGGATCACAGGGATGTGACGAGACAACTCACATGTCTGGAAGGCTGCAATGGAGAGATACAGGCTCTTTAGCACCAATTTCCCACACACAGGTCTGCATCCAGATGACCTGCAGGCACCACAGTCCCTCTGGAGCACACCAGCATGACCTGTTGTTCCGCACCCATGGCTGGTACTGACACAAGCATACTCACTGGCAGAACCACTTTAACCAGGAAATACTCAGAATGTCTAGAGCTGTATGCTGGATGGAACCATACTTATATATACATATATTTATATATATTTATATATAGACACATGCACCCACACACACATATATATGTATGTATGTGTATATATGTATATATGTGTATATATGTATACCCATATATACACAAAAAAGGACAAACCAGGTCAGTGAAAAAACATGACAGACCATGCTGAGCAGAAGAGGGCATAGCCCAATATGCACACTGCCCAGCCTCTTTTCACACACCTTCAAACCCTTTCATTCCCTTACTCTCTATTTTTCTGTGCTTTTTTATCACAAAACCACCTTCATTCCTCCATTTTTTCATCTCTGCTTCTGTCCCTACATAAGTCATAACAAACCTTGTGCAAGCCCAGATTGTTCTTTCCTCCGTCTGATAATGTGTCACGTGTACCTCCAGGCAGTAACCAGTTCGACTTGCTCTAGAAAAGGATTTTTAGTCATAGATTTTACACTTTGAGTAGTTGTAACAGACTTAAGCAAGATCCTACATTTAAAAATTTTGTTCCATGTCTATGACAGGTATCGTTATTAATCCTGAATGCCTGTACCAAACCTGCATTGATGTGTCTTTGAATCATTCCCTTGTGTCCTACCACTGAAGTTTAAGGAGAGGGGATCAGCATTTCCCTCTCTATTTCTCCTCCTCAGGAAGCTGCAGAGAGCGATGAAGTAAAATGCTTGATGAAGCATAATTAAGTAGACTCAGTATTTTATTTCCCCTAATTTTCTTTCACATAATTTTGATACCTGCTGTGCAGGGTTTAGTGAGTATTTCATAATTTCTTATATAAGCTGGTTAGGACAGGAACTTCAATTGGTCAGTGTTTATTGGATCTATTCTTCAGAATCAGGACTATCAACAGATACGATGATTCAACTGAACACATGTAAGTATACATACACCTATACATGCATACGTATGGTCCGTGTGCAGTCGCACATGTACATATTATTCAGGATAACTCCTTAGAAAACTCAGAAAGACAGATTAAAAACCAAAAGGCCTTTAAACAAGTCTCTTTTGCTGCTTTGCAAACTTCCTTTTCACTAGAATCAAGTCAAGTTTTGTTGGGGCAGTTACCCTGCATATTTATTGCTAAAACTGGGACAACTGCTTTATATTGATAAAAGGTTGCATAAGAGAAAGCATAGATAGATTTTTATATCAACCTAAATGGAATTTTTTTCTGGTATTTTCATTTTCTTCTATTGCATATTTGTAAGCTAAAAGATAGGACAAAAACTTGCAAAAAAAATCAGCTGTAACCAAATTACAGGTGATTTAATTAAACTATTCTTACCTTCAACAAGAGCAATAATCTGCCATTCTTTCCTAAACTGAGCTTTTTAACCTGGCCCATGAATTTCATGCTAAACAGACAGAGGATGCCCTTTTTCTTGCTCTTTTGCCTTTCTTGTGATTGCTTGAGTTTCAGCTTACTGTGCTGAAAATGGAAAGTTGCTCTCTGTTGAGCAAAATCTGTTCTGTGTCAAGGGAAGTTACCAGTCAAGCAACGTCTTTCTGTCAACAGAACTCTTCCTACTATTTCTCCTAGCGCTTTAGGAACTGATGGGCTATAATATCTGCAACTGAGACATGAGGCTCCAGTGCCACACCCTGCTAATATGACAATAGTTTTACCATTCTCTGAAGTGGGAGTAGGTACAGTAGGTTTATGTGGCAAAAATTTACTCTTGCTTAAACCAAAATTTGTGCCTGTGTGTTGTCTGTTGTCATATACAGGTGCTTTTTCACATTCTTACATTCTGCTATCAATAGACTAAAAGATTTACATAATGAGTTTCCTAACAAAGATTATTTCTGCCTGACCTCTTTGTCAAATTTTGTTTAAGACATAATATTCTTTCCAGCAACATCTACTAACAGTACTTGTTTTTTTCTTGTTTTGTAGCTATTAAGCAGAAATATTTCATATTTGCAAGAGTTATACTTTCAAAATAATAGGAATTACCAAAAAATGAAAATAACCCTCAAAACATACATTTTCAGTTTTTATTTTTGATTTTCCTAAGACATTTTCTCTGATACTGATCAGCATTACTCTTCTCATAGAAAAAAAAAGACTGATCAACACATTGTTCCCTGTTCTAGGCTTCTAGTAAGATTGAAACGTGAGTTAAGACCTCAAATTTTAGAATACTACTCTCAGAGAAGTTAGATTTCACAGTGTCAGAGGGATACTTTTGGCTCAGTTTTAGGTAATGAAATATAGTCTATGTGTGCAATCTCCTACAGTTTCTCTAAATACAAGGAGGAATTGTATTTCCTGTGTTATTCAGTTACTTGTCTTCTGACAAACAGAAGAAAATTGTGCAAGGTTACAACTATGAAAAAGTCCAAGTTAGGAGGAAAATCCCCAAAGGCACCAAAAAAAGAAAATATGAGACCACAGATACAGTGATTCAAAGTGTTCCGAAGCTTCGGCTATTATGAGTTTCCCAGCTGATATCACCTTTTTTTATATCCCTTTGTCTTTTGGTTACAAAAATCTAGTAAGGCAATTTAGCTCCTGGAGAACTTAAAATCAGCA
Source organism: Origma solitaria (assembly GCA_013397895.1). Classification (NCBI taxonomy): domain Eukaryota; kingdom Metazoa; phylum Chordata; class Aves; order Passeriformes; family Acanthizidae; genus Origma; species Origma solitaria. The sequence continues at coordinate 586,722 of VZRL01000245.1, read as the reverse complement.
GGGAAACGAATTTTTACAGATGTGGAACTGAGCCATAGAAACATGAAATAATATATAAACAATACCCACACAGCACTGAACAGAAATTAAGTGACTGAACTGTTCTCATGAACTTAAAAATTAACTGTTGAGTCACAATATTGTAATATCTTACTAAATTGAAGTGTTCCAGCCTATTCTTTCATGCTGATAGAATTTAATGAAAAAATGGTAGTGTTTAAAAAATGAAGTATTGTTAATACCTCCCTGTGTTAAATGGGGGAGCATATGTACAGTGACTGAAAAGATTATTGTGGAAAATTAGGGAGTAGTTGTGTACACTTTCAGCTTAGTTGGAAGTTGTTTTCTCTTTCTTCTATGCAGCCAGGAATCTAGAAGTCTTGGACAAAGTCATCCCCAAGGCCCTTGGACTTGCCTTGGAAGGATTGCTACAGAATACTACCCCTGAAGCACAGAATTTACCCTGTCCTATTTCGAATTCAATGCCTTCTTTCAAACAGTTTGGGAAGCCGAAGCATTTGTGCAGTGTATAGAAAAACACTATAAAGAATAGCAAGAACTTGTACAAAGTATCTCAGATCAAATGAAGAGATGCTAAAAGAGAGAATAAGAGCTTGTTCTACAGAGACCTGATGTGATATCGCAGTGGTACAGCACAGAGCAGTCTATTGGAGAAAAAGGAGGTAGGCTGGCTGAGAGCAATAAAAAAACATAACATGATTTTATATTCCTAAGTGGGCAATAGACCCAGCAGGGAAGCACCATAAAATTGCAGCACAAGGTTCAGTAACTGATTAGACAGTAGTAAGCAGGCAGGTTGTTATGATATGATTGGAAGCTATTATGGGAGATGATTTTATTTAATTTCATTTCACATTTTATTAAAATGTTCCATAGACAATAAAGCAGACATTATTACATGAGAGATTTTAAATTGCTGTGATCTCACAGGGAAACATGTTTTAGGCATTTAAAGTCATCTTTTTCTGATGGTGGTTTTAGGTAGAATGATAATTATTGTGTCTCTACATTAAATGCTTTTTGGATATTTATCATAAAACTACGACACTAACTCTCCAGTGTAACTCCCAAGCTCCCATAGAAAGGAACTTCGTCTTATATTTTGCCTTGTGTTTAAAGGAAGACGCTGGTGAAGCATAGTGAACAGTAATATTTTGGATAACATGAAGAGTATCATATTTTTTTTCAACTGAAGCATGTTTCTCATCTCACCCAATTGCAGCAATGAGAATATACTATGGGCAAAATAGCAAAGTTAAGAATGATGAGTGATCCAAAGCTTTGACAAAATTCAAGTAAAGCTACTATTAAGTATACTATTTTTAAAATGTAGATTAATTTAAAATCTGGACCATTTTAAAACAGAGTGTTTTTTAATTTCTTTGGGCCAGGGAACTATGATAAAAATCTAATTAACATGAAATAAATTACTGCAAATACAGTTATCTATTATTTGGAGGCAAAAATTATTCAGAAAGAATCCTACTCACCTAACATTTTCACCTTGGCCTCTATTTTGCTTACAAGTATTATTTATATGATATATATATACATATATATATAAAATTTCTTCTTCTTTTTCTTTTTTTTCCCCATTTGTAAGTGAGTAAAATGGCCCAAAGCAGAGTGAAGTGCAATCTATGATACAATGTACTGTCTCTCTTCAACTGGTTTCTGTAAGCAGAGACACTGGAAGCACAAACCAGCCTGGCACTAGACTGCATTTAAAGGAAAAATAAATCCATTGTTAGTGTCTGGTTCGGTAAGAGCCTTCATTGTATTCCAGCTTTCCTAAACCAATACCTAAAACTACCAATCTGAATTCTATAGTCCAGAAACTTCAAAGATGAATATTAACCATGGCACTTCTGTGCTTTCCATGGTATTAAAAGTTTTGTATTTACATCACATACTCGAAAAAATTTTATTTATGATTTTCAGATGTAGCATAAGTAAAATAACACTGGACTATTTGTCTGTTTCAGGAAAAGACAGAAATTAGTTGCTTACACTTTCTGAACAAACAATAAAAAATAGCGGTTGGCAATGTCATTCTTGCTCCTTGAAAAAAAAGAGATCTTCTTACCTGGACAATATTAATTTCTATTCTACATGGAAGAGTGAAGAACTCTAGATGAGGAATTATAGAGTAAATTTGTTTGTTATCTATTTCTGTCATGATTTTACCATGAATCAGTGCTTGTCTTTAGAACTGCCAAAGAGATGTGAAGTATTTCGAGGTTATGCCCATAGGATTTGATAATTCTTTCTATGGAAAGTGAATTGTTTAGGATAAGAAAAGGCTTTTCTCTGAAGCTTTGCACATCTCTGAAAAACAAATCCAAATGGAACCTTCCAAAGGATCTAGACCATTTGGTAAATTTTTCCTTACCTGTCCTTCAGAAATTAGTCATATTGTGCTTCTGGCGCATTAAAAAAAAAAAAAAAATCTGTTTTTTGTGCCAGAAGTCCAATGTGACTAATTTTCTGGAGCTCCTGAGCCAGATGTGTTCAAGGCAAATTATACCAGACTCCTGTGATTCAATTAAAGTGATAGTAGCTATGAAAATCATGGTAAAAAATAGGAATTTTTTTTTTATTTGTGTAAAAATGTACGAAAAATTGTGGGTTGTGTTTTAACCATAACAACAGACCAAACAGCCTGTTTCAGATACAAAAGATTTTCTTGCCTATTTTTTACATGCAAGAGACTGTATTTGCAGAATACTTATGCAAAATCTCCTACCTCACCAAACACATTATTTTTCCCTGTAAAATTAACCAGTCTGGAGATAAAAGAAAATATTTCTGCTGTGTATGTGAGGTAGTCTAAAGACTATTTTTAAATTTGAAAAGTTTTTTTTAGTGGATAACAAAATGTAGTCTCATCTGAGACAAAAGATGACCCAGAGAAAAAGAGAAATAAAAGTAATTTCTTGTAAAATTTCCAAACATGCCATGATAAAAATTTTATACTAGGTTTTCACAGGCAGGTATCAGCATAGGCAATGGAATCATGATAGCCTTCATGAACAGAAGATTTGATCTGTCCTGTGTCTGAAAAACTTCAAAGGACATAATTTCATTTTTACCCCAAGCCAGCAATAATATATTCAAAACATGGCAGTAACTACCCTATTTTCACTGATTCTAAGAAAGACTTCCATAGATAGAAATAATTATAGCAAAAAAGATTTATAGTGGAGTATGTGCAAACAGCAGAATAATTTATGTGTTTTCTGTCCTAAGTTAAGTTGCACTTTCCTCTCTTTGTTTTATGCAGTTCTTTCATAATAATGGCTTGTTTTCTCTTACAGTTCTTCAAACTTTGAATCTACTTTCCTTTTTTTAGTTCAGATCTCTTGCTGTCACTTTTCCATGGGCTCTTCTTTCCCTTGTTCTTATCACTACAAAATACAAGCCTAGGGATGAAAAGACACCAGGAAAACATTGCCCTACATTTCACCTCAGCTTGGACTACTCAGAGATTAACTAAATAATGGTTCCAGGTTAATAAAACAAAAACTTAAATATGGAGGGGGGACTTGGAGGGGAAACAATTCAAAATTCAGATATAAAAGAAAGTATAACTGGGTTACTGATGGTATCCTTAGTTTATGGGGGGAAGAAAACAGACATTCCCATTGGGGAGCAATTCATGGAGGTAAAAAATCAATTTTTGTCAACACATGCTTCCATTCTCCACATTCTTCTCTTGTTTATTTTTTTATCATTAAAAAAACATGGAGAAAAAGGGGAAAGATGTTTGACTGCTGATGCCAGTGTCATGTGAAAGAAGGGGGCTCATTATAAAGCATGTACTCGTCCACAGGTGGAATCTGCCTGAAAAGAAGCTCCACTTCTGTGTTGTTATCGGCTATGACTTAAAAGTAAGTGCAGAAGGATGGGTACAGATTGGGAAAATGGAAGCAAAATAATTGAGACTGGGAGAGATTTTAAGCAAAACTTCACTGACAAGATAGGCTTTGGCCTACCCAAAGTTCTGCCTTGCATTGCTAAGAGCAAGGTAATTAATAATTTCAGGTAAGTTTTATTTAGGGATTGGTCCAGGTCTTGAGGTGAAACAATTTCCTGTCTATTTAAAATGTGAAGATACAAGGATGTCTTTTAAACAGTGACGTAACTTCATTTAGTGCTCAGGCCAAGAACACTTTAACTTTTATGGTTTTGCTTACTATCAGGTGCTTAGTGCAGTTTTGACAGGTAAGATTCATCAGTACAGAGACAGATTTTTACCAAAGCCCCAGATGCTGATCTGTACTGAAGACACAATCAAGCCATACAGAAGTCTTGCACTAATACAGAGAGAATCTTCAGGTGCGATTGAAATTGTTTTAAAGGCCACCTTGTATTAGGAGGCTTAAGAAAGTTGAAGATGCGTTGTGAAAAGAGTAGATACAGTGATTGTTTACCATTTTCTTCATTACTCTAGGCTCTCTGAGAAAACAATAACAGACATATCCATGGCTGTGACCATGGTGCATTCTGTTTTAATATGGAAGTGGCAACTGAATTAATTATTTAATCTCAGCTATTTAATTTTGTACTTATGTTTTCCAGAGTCATCAGGATGTGATTTCACAACCATCCTTCCTTGTTTCTCTTTAGACCATTTGCTCCAGCACTCTTGAAAAGACAGTTTAGGAGTATGGATTTCTTACTTTTCTGACTTGAAGGATCTGTGATTATGCAGAGGTGACTATAGTACTGCACTCTCAGTAGTTGTTTATATGATCGAGCTGCAAAAGGAAGACAAGGTAAAAGGACTGTTTTAAGTCTTAATAGAAAGACTGCTTTTTGTAGCACCAGAGCATCATCCCTTTTCCCCCATGGCAGATATAAAACACCACACGCAGGCAGATTCCCATGATGACATGTGTCTGGGAGGAAGCCTTCTCTGCTCACGGCTTGGTATTCCCTCTCGGAGTCAGGATGATTTCACGTGCCCATGCAGGACAGCAGAAGCTAGGAGAAAACTGACCACTTTGCCTAGTTGCACTCTCTAGAACCTTCACCAAAGGCTACTAAGACTTGGATATTCAGCAACATAAGGTACGTCTCACTGATAATCCTAAGCACGGAGACCTTCAAGTGTGTTTTTCTTTCACCTGACGGGTCTTTTCTAGCCCATGTGTCAGCATGTTCTGCTGAAGAGACATGATCAGATCATTTTCCACATATTACTTGGGACTGTTTGCTGTGTAACTGCAAACAAATATGCAACTTAGTTGCAGGAGATGACTAAAGAAAATAACACTCACCTTGGATCTTAGTCCAGATGAACTATTGCAACTTTCACAGAAATTCTATTGGGGAAATTAAGATGCAGTATACAAAATATCTATTTTCCGAAAAACTGCTTTTGCATTAAAAGTTCTGATGGATGATATTTATTAATTGCATTCTTTTTTATTTCACCTCACAGGAGCATCTATAAATCCTTTTGGGTAAGATACTCTAGAATCCTATATGTATTTTCCTTTCCCTTTCTAAATGTTTCCTTCTTCTCTTCATACACTTTAATGAAAATATATATTTTTTAAATTAATCAGCCTTCTCAAGCAAATTCATTAGATTTAATAGGTTTAACTAAAACACAATTTTAACTATGCATCTTCCACTAGTGTAAGCCGGACATAAAAAAACGACCACCATGCCACAAAATGCTCATGGGAAACCAAATAATGAAGAATAATTACTGTTGTCAATGTAGGTTTTCCAAAGGGGGAGTGGGGGCCAGGGAGGGAAAGAAATAAAAAATAAAAAATGTTAGCTGTTTTGCAATATATGCAACATCAGGTAAAGAGCAAGTACAAAGGTTTTTTATTTTTCACCAAGCACTGTGTGTAATACTATGAATTATCTCTATCTATCTAGCTAGTTATTTTCTTGTACTGTAGGATAATGCAAAATCTACACAATTTTTCCTAATTTTTTTCTTTGTCTACATAAGTGATAAATAAAAAAGCTGTTGTAACAGCTGCCATCAGTTCCACCACAAAGTAGCAGGGAGGAGGAAAAAAAACAGGCCAGAATAAAGTATCCATACATTTTGCTAAACAAAAAAAATATACTATAGTTAATATTTCATCATTATAAAACCCTTAAAGATGGAACCATTCTGTAAAACATGAAGTTAGCCATAAAAAGATAGTTTCAAATGGCACAAAAATGAACTATTACAGAAGCCGCCACTAGACTGCTGCTCAACAGAACAGTAGTAGCACATTTATATGATAAAAGCAGGAACATCGGAAGGTTGCTGTAAAACTCGGTCTGCCAAATTAGGTCAGTGAAAATTACTGGCATCTGACACTGTAAATCACAGATTTTATTAATGATATTGTGAAGATAAGGGATGAGGATAAAGAGTGTTTACTTTCTGCCCCATTCAGTAAGATCAAATTTATTAGCTTATACAGTCCATTTCACCCTTAACTCTACGCACCAAGCTCATGCTTAGCTTTTCTCCAATCTGCTGCCATAGCATGCTGATTTCCCTTCCATCCTCTTACAGCCTTCATCTTCTGCCAGAAAATTCACTACCAAAAAGCACTCAAAGCTCCAGAGAATCCCAGGCCCTGGTGGGAAGCTCAATGGCATCTTCATTCTGATTATCAGAGGAGACCTGAGCACAGCCAAAAGCGTGACAAGGGCAGGCAGCAGAAGACAACTTTGGCAAGGTTTACCAACTTCTCTGCAACCTGCTTTTCTTTCGGCAGATTCAAATCCATATGTTTGGTGCATGCAACCCACGCACCAGCCTGGAGCCGCTACTGCTTTTAAAAGAACTTCAGCAGCAGCTTAGGCTGCAATTTCTTCCTGACTAGTGATTGCCTGTGCGAGGTTCTTCAGTGCTTTTTGTGGGCAAACCCAAACTGTCATTTTTCTGAGTTTGTGCTTATAAGAAAGCAGAGTGTCACTGCATGTGGTAATCTATGCAGTAAGTGCCAACAAAATATATATTTTTAGCCCTCCATGAAGGGCAAGTACCTTGTTTCTGATAATTACAAGGTTTAGAATTTATGTAATATCAAACAGCATTGAAAAATTCTTTTGCTCATGAAAATTAATATTATTTTTTAAAAGCAAATGAATTATATTGCCCTGGTATTTTCTACTTTGTTTTGGAAGCTCTCATTTATGATAACATATAGAGATGTGAAGACCACAGACACATGATAGATCCCCGTGGATTCTGCTAGGAGTGCAATATCACATTTATAATGGAAGTGTGTCTCCATGTCTCATCTATCACTGTTATGATCCTGTAGACTGCCAGAACTTCTTTTCCTTCTATAGAAGAAGATTTGCTTTTTGAATTAAATAACTCAGGAATGGACTACTCAAATTCATACGCAAATTTGCTAGGAGCTTCTCAAATTTGCTTACAGACAGCAGCTGTGTACTGATTGCTATCAGTGCTGATACAAGAGCAAAGAAATAAAGGATGGAAACTGTGCTACAGAGCTTTTTAATGTTAGCTATATGCAAATAAAGTTTTCCAACAAAGTATTTTTAAATCCAAGTCTAAATCTTTAGGGAAGTCAAAATGTCACATTCTGTCTGAATTTGAACCAATATTATTTTGGACTTTGTCAGCTGCAGAGTAGAAAGCACAGTTTTATCTGCAAATCACATTTGTCCATTAAGAGAGACCTATGAATCTGTATCTCACACAAAAGATACCATATACATCTCTGACAATGAAAAATTTTACTATAAATGAAAATCAAATACTTTAAGTAACTGTAAGGCATTTACGTGTACCTTAATTATCCCCAAAGTTGTATAGAGTTTTTGGATCATTCCAAGCCTTCTCACTACAAGAAAAAAAAGAAAACTAGTACAGTACTTGCAGAGCAGAAATAGCAAATGGTATCTGGCTGAACTAACCTGGAGATGGAAAAAAAATCTAAATAGACATAGGGCACCCAAAATAGTGGGATATAGACATTCATCTCATCCATCCTTCCAGTTGTTTTAACATATTCTTTGACCATCACAGAATACAACAGAACTTTTTAGACAGAAGAAAGATAATAGCTGGGAGGTTGTATAGTAATTGATAAATCTGGTCTCTTATCAATTAACTTCTGTATATGTCCTTCACTGCTACAAAGCCCTATTTTCTTTTCCTTTTCTGTTCCCGAACAACATGTTTAGCTGCCCTCATTTGTTAAGAATACTGAAAGCAATGTGTGAGAACAAACACTTTTCTGTTAGAATGTGTTTTTTAGAGCTTTTTTTTTTTTTTCCCACAGAAGAAAATAGAGATTGCAACACATTCCCTCTGGAACTCAGGCAACTCATCATTACCCAGAGCATTTCATAGCTATTTGAAGGAATTTATGTTCCACCCCATGTGGAGGGGGGAAAAAAAAAAAAAAGGGGTTTATTTTTTTCAAGTTTAGTAAATGGTAGTTGTTAGTGACACAGCTCCTGAGTATGATTTATCACTTCTTGAAATTAATGACCCAAGTCTGTTTTTATATTGCATTACGCGACTGACACCTACCAAGAGCTGTGGAAGAATATGCTTTTTTAAGACTTGTTAATTTAATTTATGTAAATTAATTGGCTGAGGTTTGAGAATGGATTGCAAAATTTTGTCATTTGGGCTTCTTTATTAGTAGAAGAGTCAGGTGTTGAAATTTTTTTAAAGCTGTGTTATTCTGTTCTCTGCCGGTGTGGCGTGGGCAGATTCTCACTTGTTAATTATACTGAGAGTGCAGAAAAGGATGAAAAAATCTTGACAGAAGAAAATAATAAAATAATTTTCACTGGCATGCACTTAAGCTTTGTCTGTGTGTTTGCAGGGGATCAAAATCTTAAAGAACTGTAGAATCAAAGAATAAACCTTGGAATGGTTTGGGTTGGGAAAGACTTTTGAAAGGACCTTTCAATCACTAGTGACTTTGTCAGACTGCCATAATTTTTCAAATAGGATGGGGAGAACCTCAGGTCCCTCAGGATTCAAAGATACACCTCATTGAGACCCCTCCCATTCACTTGTATATGTCCAGATTCCTGAATTGGTCTCAAACCTGATGTCCTACTTCATTCCCCAGCCAGAGCTGAGATTCAGGGACCTGGCAGACTGAAAACTGAGGCAAAGAAATTCTTGAGTACCTCAGTCTTTTTCATGTCAGTGTCACCAGACACCCCATCCTGTTTATCAGAGAAAGCACAATGTAGTTTGTGTTACTTTTCTGCGTAACATACCTGTAGAAGCTATTCTTATAGTTCACATCCCTTGCCAAGTATATCTCTGATTGTGCCTTGGTTCTCCTGACCCCTCAAACACCCTCAAACTACACCCTCAAAGAGTATTACTATATTCTTCCAAGGATGCATATCTGTAGTTCCACTGCCAAGGATGCATGACTGCAGTCCACAGAAACACACTTCCGTCTTGTGTTTCTGTTTTGTCAAGGAGGTAGCCGTGCTAATTTCCTGCTATCCACACCTGATGTTTTTGTACGTGAGAATCAAGATGTCTTGTGTTGTACAAAAAAAAATCATTAAGTAGCCCCAAGGTCTCCTCTCCTGCTTTATCCTTTAAGGCAGTTTTTCAAGTGGTCTCATCTATTATTTCCTTAAACAGCTGAAAGCTAGCTTCCCAAAGGTTTAAGGTCTTTTTGCATGCATATATTCCCTATGTCATTCTTACAATTATCAAACCTGCAGTTTCATTAATTTTGGCATTAAAAGAACAAAAATAGATATAATTCTTTAGAAAAATAAGAGCTTGTGGCTGCAGGATCATTAGATAACAAACACCAGATTCTACTAAGTGGAACATGGACAGCATTGCAAGTGAATTAATTGTTGGAGCCTCTCTGAAAGAGCACAAGTAGTTCTCACATTTCTCTATTGAAATGAATACTAGAAAAGCTGAATTTAAAAAAAAATATGCATTTTATGTTTGTGTATTGCACAGTTAAAAACACCATTTGTGTTCATTATTGTTCTCTTCATTTCTGTGACTGACCTTAACATACTCATGTAGACCTACTCCCATATGGAGACAGAATCATGTGCCACAGAGCAGATAACAAATCTCCCTGTCTATTGGGAAAATTTTACATTTAAACAAACAAGCAAGCCAAAACAAGCAAAAAACTTTTTTAAAAGGTCCTTCAGGCTGTTCAGACTGCGTCAAAATTTATTTACAGCCACATTTATTTCTGTGTGTTGAGGAATACCTTTGGTGCAGGTAGCTCAAAGTGCACACTGCAGAGCGAGCTGCAGGTTGAGCTCTGGGGTGGCAGGAGCCCAAGCCTGAGGCAGGAGGCTGTGACCTGCTGACCCTTTGGATAACAACAGCCCCAGGGAGCTGGGGCTGGCCAGGGCACAGGACACATAGAAACAGCAGGAGCCAAGGACTCAACTCCAAGAACAAGATCTCCATGCACAGACTGCAATGGTAGTTCCTTTGTTCAGGGTCGCTCCTCAGAGGCACAGCCTCCAGTTGTTTCTATGTTACTGCAGCATGAATAAATGGCTCTATGGAACTAGGCATCTGGGGTACTGCTAAGGGAAACCTGTGGCTGAATTGTACGGAAACCTGGTCTGACTGTGTGAGAGTGGAGCATGTAGGGAGTCCAACTGGGCACCTGCCAGATCAGAAGCCACTAGCTGCAAAGAAGCATCAGTCCCAGCACTCAAAGTCTGGTAGTGGAAATGTGATTGCCAGAGTGGCTCCTGAATGGCCAAGCAGGGAAGTTTCCTTAACATTTGTTCTTAAGAGCAGAGAAACCAAACTAGTTGTATTTGAATAATTTCTCTGTAGATTTAAAACTGCTTGCACTGAACTAGTATTTAAAAAAAAAAAACAAAAAAACCCACATGTGAACAGCTATTAATCAGTATGCACTAAAAAAGAAAGAAAATTTAAAAGCACTGCAGGGTGAGTCCTTCAGGTTGCAGACTAATATAAGTAGGTGATCAGGGAACTGCAATAGATGAATGTACATGTTCATTGTCATAATAAACCCAGGAATGCAATGAGCAGCTATGAGAGAAATTTCTATTATGAAAAATTTTGAGGGAAAAATTACTAATTATATAGAAAAATAAATAAATAAATACTGGGCAAAATGGCCAGAAACCACATATTTGCATTGAAGTGAATTTTAGGTATTGTGGATGGGCTTTCAGATGCATTTAAGAACAGTGGTCCCATGAAAGTTAGTAAGAGGTTTAATCCCAAAATATGCTGAAGTGATGGATTTGAGTCAAAATTCCTCTTTTTATAAGTCTTTTAGCACTACTGTGCAGAGAAGGTTTATTTTAACTCGGAACAGAAACATGTCTAAAGACATTCCTGTTACTTACCAGGGATCTATAAACTGAGGTGTTCACATCCTAAACACCAGCTAGGAGTGAAATAAGCTACCAATTTTCCTGAGGAGAGAAGGTGAAGCTTTCAGGAGAACCAGGTAAAGACATGTTCAAAATCAGCAGGACGAAAAGAAATACTTTTCATGCCAAACATATACAGACAAGCAAATAGCAAAGTCTAGAGAGAAGGAAAAATAAAGACATATTACTGGCAGAAAGTATCAGATCTACGAAACCAGACAACAATAAAGATTACCAAACATGGTGGAAATTATTAAAAATGCTGTCATTACATTTTCCAATACCTGTTGAATAGGCAAGATGCATTTTAAAACAAAGCCAAGCATTCAACACAAATGTTTTGTCAGCTTTCTCCCAGGCATTTGGAAGCCAGCCATCTCAGGAAAATAAAATATGCAAGACACAAATGTTTCCATAGCCTACCCTGCATCAAATATCAAAAACCGCATGACTAATTGAGCAAGATCCCAATAGTTGTCTGATCAGATAAAACAGTGGCAACAGAACACTGGCTTAGTTTTCCACAGATAACAGAAAGGAAACTGCAGGATGCTTTCATACATCTCATTAAATCCTTTTGATAAAACACCTTAAATACACCTGCTGAAATTTTACTCGATAAATTAAATTATTAGAATTCGGACACAACTGCCATGTACAGGACATGTATTGCTGAGCCTGAAATAAGATGCTGCTTGGACTAGAATGGTTCAGACAATAGGAAGTGACAAGGAAGGTTATAGAATACAGAAGCTTTAAATTATAAATGCTCTAGAGAAAGCTAATTAAATCCAAGTTCATTCCGCAAAGCTGCAATATGGGTCCTTTTCCCATCTTCCCCTCCACCCACCCCCAAAACACTGCATGATAACAGACTCCTTATTTGCACTAATGCAATGCTATTGAATGGTGGAAATTTACTTAACATTATGCTGGAAAATGTGAATAAAGAATTCAGTTCACAGCCATCATTTTGTTAAGCTGTTGCAGTAGCAACAGGGGTTATAAGTTTATCAGCTACAACTTGGTTAATGCAAGGAGAGAAATCTAAATTAGATTTGATCGACAGATCTTGTGTTGTAAGCTCCTTTATAGTTGACATTTTTTTTAAGCTTTTTTCTCTTTCAAACTGTACCTTGAGGGATGTAGAGCATATATGCTTGGGAAAAAATGCATTTAGAATCCATACAACAGAAGGTCAGAAGGGAGGATTGTTGATAGCACATGGAAATGGAAATGCTGTCAAATATGCTTGAATAGAATTTCCATAAGAATTACAGCACTTACAACTTAGTAGGCACAAGAAAACAGGACCAAATTTTTCTGCTGCTCATAAATGTTTACACAAGTGTTCTAAAAAGCAGATGTCAATTGACATTTCTCTGTTATCCAGGATCATTGCAGACCACAGAGAGACAGTTAAGTCCCTAAGAAAATTACTTTTAGAACACATTGAACTGAGAGTGCTATGAATAAATTCATTAAGACTGTCACAGAAGAGTCTTACATCTTTCTTGTACTCTTATATTCTTATGACTCTGTAAGAGACTACTATAGGACCAACTCCCCCTGTGCAAATTCCACGGTGTCAGGAAGGACTCTAATAGACAACTGCAGTAGCAACATGTCTTAAACTGGATATTTGACTTACACGGTGTACAGTCTGACAGTTCTCATTCCCAATGACTGTTTTCTTGGATATCTGGATCTCTGCTACCTTACTACTTGAATAGACCACAGCATAGTCTGTAACTGAGCCCTCTGGATAATTTGAATCAGTAATAAACTACAGTTAGTGTATGTCTTTCTAGATGGGAAAGACTCAGATGTGTCAGCAGGTGAGATGAACTAATTGGGTAAAAAACACTGCTATATGGCATGTCCAAATCAGTAAAAGGAGCAGAGGTGTGAACTGAGGTTTAGACTCCCTGAAGACCAAAACAGTTTTTTCAAATAATACCTCACCAGTGTTTGCTGATCTTGCTTATGTATGCTCTTTTCTTCCAAGAAGAAAAACCTTGTAAAATAAGAATATGGAGGAAGAACTCAGGCAGCTAGGGCTCCATGTGTTCAACTGTTCTACAAAAGATAAAATTCTCAAGGAAGTCAAACATTTAAGAGTTTCCACTGAGATCAATTTGCACCTATGAATCTGAACATTTACTGAGACTGCTGGATGCTTAATTCACTGGAAAATTCAGTTCATGAAGAATCCTTCTTTCTTTGAAAAATAAATACTCAAAAGGTTGCTCTTTAAAGTAGCGTCTGTAGAAGAAATTGACATATCCAACCTGCAGTGTATGCAGGCTGCATTTAATTTGATTTTTAAAAATCTTAATTTAAAAAAAATGAAATTAAGTTTAAATTTCACTTCTGTGATATCCTGGGTTTAGTTTCTTTAAGATTTTATTAAAATAATTTCATAAAAATTTAGTTCACTTACATCAGGCATGTGTCACTATTTTTACAGTTGTAAGAAATAAGTAAACATTCTTATATAAAAAAGTGTTGCAAGGATGGGTAAGATCCAAACATTTCTGCAACTATTTCCTTTTAGTGTAGCAAAACTTTACCTTGCAGAATTTGAAAATATTTTATTCTTGTCAGTTGAGTCAATTTTCCACAGGTAATTTGATTTTAAAAAATAGAGACTGATAGACCTATTGGTCCTGTCTAAGTGACATTTTTTACTATGTACAAGATGGCAATATATAGAAGATCTTGTTTATGATCCATGTGATGTTTATTAAAGTCTTATAAATGGGGTCATAGAATTTTAAATGTGTAGGTTTAAAATTTGGATTGTAAAACCATTTTTTGAAGTTTTTACTAACTAAAATATGTATTCAACAATAACTGCTAATAAATGCCTAAAGAAATCTCAAAATCACTTAAGTATATATTTTCATTTAAACATCTATGTTCATGTTAAACACTTTTTCAACCTTGACCTAGCACTAGACTATGTTTTAAATCCCTCTTCTGGGAGCAGAATATTTTGCAGAGCCTGACAACTGCATGGGAAGAATGACAAAACAGGGGCATCATCTTCTCCACTCTCTTCTATACACTCACTAGATCAGGGCTCTTGCCTGTGTCAGGTGAATTTGTGAATCCCAGAATCATAGAACAGATCAGGTTGGAAGGGATCACAGTGGGTCATCTGGTCCAACCTCCCTGCTCAAACAGGGTCATCCCAGAGCACACGGCACAGGATTACATCCAGTCAGCTCTTGAATAACCCCAGTGAGAGGGATGCCACACTCTCTCCAAGCAATCTGTTCCAGTGCTCGGTCACGCCAAGGTAAAAAAGTTCTTCCTCATATTCAGTTGGAACTTCCTGTGCATCAGTGTCTGCCCATTGCCTCTTTGTCTTATTGCCTGACATGACTGAGCAGAGTCTGGATTCATCCTCTTGGAACCCTCCCTTCAGACACTCACAAACATTGATGACATCTCCTCTCAGTCATTTCTTCTCAAGTCTGAACTGGCCCAGCTCTCAGCCCTTTCTCCTAACAGGGAAGTTCCAGTCCTTTAATCATCTTTGTCACCCTCTGTTGGACGCACTCCAGGAGCTCCATGTCTCTCTTGCACTGAGGAGCCCAGATGTGCCACTCCAGATGTACCTCACCAGGGCTGAGTAGAGGGGCAGGACCAGCTCCCTCAACCTGTTGGCAGTGCTCTTCCCAATGAACCACAGGGACACCATTGGCCTTCTTGGCCTCAAGAGCATTGCAGGCTCATGGACAACTTGCTGCCCTAGTGTAGTTGCATGTCAATCTTGTAAAACATAGCAGGATTCTTATTTCAATTAATTATGTATTTTGGTTAAACAGTTAATAATTATTTTCTGCTTTTCCCATGCAAAGAAGTAGACTTGATATCCCAGCTTAAACTTTCTGTACTTCTTTCTACAACATTTAGCTTTAACAGAGATATGTCAACACAAAATCAGTCATAAAATACTAACCTTACATTCTGCAGTTTAAACAAAGAAGTAAAGGAAGTAAATACAATTTGGATATTATACTACTCAGAAATTTAAGGAGCAATGTTGTTGTTATATCCTTAGTTACGTGTTTATCGTATATTAAAATATTGGAACTAGGTTGATTGTAATCTCTAAGGGGACTCCAAAATGCTGAAACAGATTGGGAAGCTTCATCGGCTGCTGTCGAAAATTTCCAATGTAACAAAATAGACTGCAACTCCACTTTTTAGAACCAGACATTCAAAACCTGTTCTCAAGCTACTTTTTTTTAAAGTGTATGTTAGAAGTCACTTATTCTCCTGCATAGCAAGGGAGAAAATATAGCCAAGAGTTTCATGTAATAGTCTAAATTTCCATTTGCCACTCCATAAAGTATCCAACATTAAATAAAAAAATCCCAGCTTCCAAAAAACCTGCAAACTTTTATATGTCATAAACCATCTCTGACTCTGAGCATACTTTTATCGTCATTTCAGGGATGAAATTAATGATTATTTGCCTTGTGATAAGCTCTTGATTCCGTTAGCATGGGTACTGATCATAAACTATTTGCTTATGGTTAAAACTGTTAATACGCGCTCTTTTTATACTTCTATAAAATGTTATTGTTGGTATCCATGTCTAGAAAGGGTCAGAGTTCAGCTCCTACTGGACAGCAGCCTTCACTGGAAAACCTGTATCTATAATTCAGTTCAATTGGGCCATGTCTCCTGCTGCTGATACTGCAAGCTCATATTTTTTCTCTACCACCCAAATTGTGAGTGTTTTTTCAGTATTACAATTTAATATTTTGCATATTTTTCATTCTGGGATGCTTTTTCAAATAAAATCATAACTTAGAATCTGCTTATGTGTTTTTTACAAACCACGGTTAAAAATTTGGGACTTTCTGAAATAAAAGCTCAGACAAAGTACCTGAGAAAATATTTGATTAACTAGGATTTAAATGTTTCCTACTCACAGGAAGTGATATCAACACGTAAATTTAAACTGCCTGAGGTGAACATTTAATACATATTAAGTATTCCTAGACAACCAGTGCAGTTCTCAGTATCAAGATATTGCAGAGGTGGAGATATAAAGAGTTAGCATTCAAATCATTAACGAAGATCAATCATCACAGAGGAAACATAACCTTAGGATACAATGCAAACCATTGAAACATATGCTTATTTAATCCCTGCAGTCACTGCAGAATTTGATCTACACTATCTTCTGCCAAAAGCTTTTGGAGAGAGGTATAGAGAATATAAGTACAGCATTCTACCTGACATTATTGTAATTTTAGTCAAATTTACTAGTAGTTTATTTCAGTCAATTACTGGTAAATCCCTCTACAGATGCCCTTTAAAGAGTCAAACATCCCTCTCCCTCCAAAATAAAAAAAACAAAAACAAAATCAGATTCTCATTGATTTTTTAATTACTGGGGGTTTTTAGCTAAAAAATGATAAATTGATTTTTCATCTCTAACATTGAAGCATTAGTATAAGATATAGGAATTTTAAGTTAGAAGCAAAAATAAGGATAATCACCTCACTTGAGAAATAACTTAAATAGCTTTAAGTTTGTGAAGCCAAGTAAAATAAAACTTTTAGAAATTTGGGGTTCAATTCCTTAAAAAAAATGGGGTTTTCTCTTTTTCTTTTTTTCCTAGTTAAATGGACTTGCATATTCCTGTCCCTAATAGATTTTATACGTAAGAACAGCTGCAAAGGAATAAGCAAGGGGGTAAATTTATATCTTCTAAAATGAAACATTTATTAAGACTTTTCAATATTGATAAGAACCATCACATGCTTCAACAGATTGAAGTGACTGGGTTCTTCAGAAGTAGATATCTACATGTTTTAAGACAGCACAATGAAAAATATTTGTGGGAGAGTTTTCTGTATGTTTGATGTCCTAAAGAGCAAGTTTTCAGGTATTCACATAGATGTACAATATTGTCTGTCCACATATACAACTCCACAGTTTTCACCACATGCATCTCTACTCTCTGGCTAAAAACCCCTCTCTCTCAAATGCACCTCCTCCTCCTGCTTCTTCTCCTCCTCCTTCTCCTCTTCACAAGGCTGCAGTAACATCTGACCTGGCACACTCCACATATCTCCTGGTTTGTATTCACACTGATTAAAAGGTCTGACCACTCTTCTGCCCCTCTGAAGTTCATTCCTAGTTTCAGCTGTTTCTCCTGTACTTTGGAGAACAGCTATCATTGTCTGAGAGAGCCTCAGTGAACCCTGACCACATCTTGCCTTTCTTCAGCTGATGATTTTTAAGGGACCCTAAATGCCTTCCTCTGAGAAACAATGTTTTAACAGTGACTTAGATAAAATGAGCAAGCTAGCTCATTTAACTTTTCATCATGCTGCTTTCCTTCAGATAAAGTAAAAATAAAAACCCCCTTAATAACAGGAAATAAGAAGTATTGTACTGGAGAAATACAATACTACTACATGGCTATGATGTGTGTATTCTTAATTTTTTAGCTAATATAAAAAATAGTAATTGTTCCCTCAATAAATATGTGTGAAAATCAGAAAGATTGTTTTGGTGGCTTTCCTTTATATTGTAAGGCAACACTAGTTCAATTTCATGTGCATTAAAATAATTAGGACTTAGCAAGCCAACTTTCTGATTTAAAATAAAGCTACAGAATTACTAATGTCTATAAAACCACAAAAGCACTCCAAACTTTACTGGCAGCAATACAGGTGTCTGAGTCACTATACATTTCACGCATCAATAAATGGGCATATTGCCAATGTACAATTGAACAGGTTCATTACCACTTCTTTATTTCACTTTCCACTACAGTTTTGTGAAGCTAATTGATTGTTGTAAAGTTTCACCAAGATATTTTTCCTGTACTTCATAATTTTATAGATATAATAATACTACTACTTTGAAGGATGCAACACTTTAATTGGCATATAAAATCTCTGTATGACAAAGGAAATACTACTGTTTGTGCTAAATAAAATCTTAACACATAGATTTCCTTTAATAAAAGCAGCATTTAAATGGTTGTAAACTACAGACATAATTAAATATTAGGAATGTAGTGATTTCATACAATACAAGAGATAACTGAAAAGGCTACCTTTAAAATCAACATTTCCTAGACTGTACATAATAGCAAAAATATCACAGAATGATGCATTGATAAACATCTGGTTGCTAGTAGTAGTACTATGATATTGAATAATATCTTGATACTGTTATTTTCTAGACAAGAAAAAGCTGTAAATAATATTGTTAACAAAACTGTTGTCTTTTACATCTTTTACTTCCAGTTCTCACATCTGTTTACCTGGATTTCTTACCTAATTATGGTAAAGGTACTGGGTGTGTTAAAATCGTAGAAACAAAAAATGCTACGAAAACAATACGACAAGCATGACCTAAAAATGTCGTAAATAAATACTGCTATGAATGCTGTCTCTGAAAAACATCTTTTTCATAGGATCAAAGAATAGTTTGGGTTGGAAGGGACCTTTAAAGGTCATCTCATCCAAACCCCTGCCATGGGCAAGCACATCTTCAAATAAACCAGGGTGCTCAGGGCCCTGACCAACCTGACCTTTAATGTTTCCAGGGATGAGACATCTACCACCTCTCTGGACAACGAGTGCCAGTGTTTTACCACCCTTATTGTAAAAAATTTCTTCCTTATATCTAATCTAAATCAACCCTCTTTTAGTTTAAAACCGTTATCCTTTGTCCTATAGTAACATGCCCTGCTAAGAAGTTTGTTTCCTTCTTAGAGGTCCCTTTTATATATTGAAAGGCCACAGTATGATGTCCCCAGTGTTTTCTCTTCCCACAGCTGAACGACTCCAACTCTCTCAGTTTTTCCTCGCAGGAGGGAAGTTCCATCCCTCTGATCAGTTCTGTAGTCCTCTGTTGGCCCTGCTCCAACAGGTCCATGTCTTTTACTGAGAATCCCAGAGCTTATTGCAATTGTCCAGGTGCTGTCTCACCAGAGAAGAGTAGGGAGGGAGAATCACCTCCCTCAACCTGCGGGTCATGCTTGTTTTAATGAAGCCCAGAATGCAAGTGCACATTATTGGCTCATGTCCAGCTTTTCATTGACCAGTACCCCAAGTTCTTCTTGGTAGGGCTGCTTTCAATCCCTTCATCCCTATCCTTTATTGATACCTGTTGTTTCCCCAATTCAGGGGCAGAATATTGCATTTGGCCTTGTTGAACCTTATGACACTCCCATGGGTTCAATTCTCAAGCTTGTCCAAGTCTCCCTGCATGGCATCCCATCCTTCATGTGTATCAGTGGCACCACAGTTTGGTGCAGTCTGCAAACTTGCTGAGGATGCACTTGATCCCACTGTCTATGTCACTAGAGAAGAAATTAAACAGTGCTGGCCCCAATACAGAACCCCAAGGGACACCACTGGTTAGTGATCTCTCTGTGTACATTGAGCCATTGACCACTACCCTTTGGATGCAACCATCCAGCCTATTCCTCATCTGCTGAACAGTCAACCCATCAAATCCATATCTCTCCAATTCAGAGAGGAGGATTATGTAGGGGACCATGTCAAAGGCCTTATAGAAATCCTAATAAATGACATCCATAGGTTGGTTAGGTAGGAGTTACCCTTGGTGAAGTCATGAATGAGGTCTTGAATCACCTCCCTGTCCTCAATGTGTCTTAAGAAAGGCAGGATATATTCTGTGATTTTGCCAGGCACATGGTTGAGGCTGACAGGTCAGTAGTTCCAAGAAGTATTTACCCATTTTAAAGATGGGTACAACCTTTCCCTCTTTTCAGACACCTGGGACTTCACCTGACTGCCATGATTTTTCAAATATCATGGAGATTGGCCTGGTAAGTACATCAGCCAATTCCCTTAGGAATCTGGGATGAATCTCAGCTGGTCCTACAAAATTTTGTGTGTTCAGTTTCTCAAGTGATCATGAAACTTTGCTCCACCAATCCCATCCTGCTGTCCATCCACTCAAGAGGTGTGGGAAGAGAGATTGCCTGAGACTAAGGTAAAACAGTTGTTGAGAACCTCAGTGTTCTTCTCATCCGTTTTTACTAGTTTGTCAGTCTTGCTTATCAGGACTTGTACCCTTTCTTTGACCTTTCTTTTCTGGCTGACATACCAGTAAAGACTTTCTTATTATTCTTTGCTTACTTTGCCAAGTTCAGCTCCAGCTGCACCTTGGCCTTCCTCATTTCATCCCTACACAACCTCCATACTCTTCCCAGGACACTTGTCCCTGATTCCATTGCCTGTGCATTGGCTTCTTGACCTGCAGCTTGACCAGCAGGACCTAACCTTGCCAGGCCAATCTCTTGTCTTCCTTCCCCAGTTTCTGGTACCTGGCGTCATGAGCTCTTGCACTCTATGGAAAGTGTCCTTAAACATGTCAGTTTTGTTCTGCTCTCTTGTACCTGATGGCAGTTGCTCAAGGGGTCCCATTAACTAATTCCTTGAGCAGCTGGAAGTTTGCTTGCCTAAAGGTCAGGGTCCTGACTTTTCTCTTCACCTGACCCGTACCTCTGAGGACTGCCAACTCTAGCAGTGCCTGATCACTGCAGCTGAGGCTGCCTCCATTCTTGATGTCACCAATTAGGTCACTTGTGTTGATGACTCTCAGGTCCAGTAATGCATTCCACCTTGTAGGGCTGTCTATTGCCTGTTTTAATAAGCTATCCTCCAGGACATCTTGTGGGTGCCTGTAGATAGCAGATACCACTCCAGGAGCCTCATGGATTGCCTACACCACAATGAAGATTATATTTGGTAGAAACTTCAGACAAGGTATTTTAAAAATGTGAAGGTCTCCTGAAAAAAGGGTGAAGAAAAAATCCATGCTTCTATCATGCTGAGAAAGATAATCTTCTGGAAATGAGTAAGGTTATGAAAATTACTGTTTCAAAATATAAAAGAAAAAGTGAAGAAAAAGAAAAAAATACCTGTGAGAAAAGACAGTGGTTATAAACTTTCCATGAGATGAATTACTTTTTTATTTCTTACAGTAAATAAATATTATACAAATTTACAAATAAAAATAATGAGTGCATAAATCAATTAGTTATCTAAAGTATTTTTTAAAAGCACAGAAACTGTTACAGTATAGTCCCATAATTAAATGAATTTTCCAATTTCCAGTTTTTCTTATCTTGCACATTGACAAATTTACTCCAGTACAATGGAGAATAGCAAAATCTGATTATAACTGCTCAGTGTTAGGTTGGCCAGAGAAGCTACGAATGATCCATCCCTGGAAATGTTCAGTCAGGCTGGATGAGACTTTCACCAAACTGGTCTAGTAGAAGCTGTCATTGGCCACGGCGAGGTGGTTGGGACTAATGATCTATAAGATCCCTTCCAATCATAGAATTGTTACAATGCTATTACTGTAAATAAAACTTTTAATACAAGTAAAACTTATAATATTTTGAAGCCTGTGTACTTGTTACTCCAGAAGCCTTTAGGAGAAAACCTAATAGACATAAACTGCAATTTTTATCATGTAAGCCAATATTTTTTTTCATCCACAACACTACAACACTCAGCTAACACATCTGAAGAAAAGGCAAAAAAAGATATGGAACTGTTTTCCTATTTTTATCTCATTGTTTAATAGTTATGTTCAATTGTGATAGATTAACATCTTTTAAAGGAAATTAACTTCAAACTATTTCTAGTTTCTGTATGAAAATTATTATTTGTGGATCGAAACGAATGTATTAGAAAAAAGATTCCAAAACAATGCATTTGAGGAAACGACTATTAATACAGACTGTCAACACAATGCAGTTCAAATCATTTCAGTTCAAATAGGAAAGGGGTGTTTTGATAAAATATAATTCAAGATGCGCATGCATTTGAAATATTTTTTTTCATTCATTTTTGGTTTAGCATCAAGTTTCACCTCAGAAAGTGTTGGCAAGGGTAATATTGGGGGGTTTGACGATGTGAAGTCTACCACTTGGATACCAAAAATGAATATCAAAGAAAATTCATTCAGTTCTGCCTTTGAAGGGCTCAGAAATTAATGTCAATTTGATTTAGGATGTTAGTGCCTCCAACCATGTCAAAAATATATTTATCAGTGTCTAGTGACAACAGGCAGCTTTCTAAAAAATGTGTAATTTTCAATTGCATTGATAAGTAGCTCTTTGCTCTAAACAGGATTTGCAGAAAACAGCACAGAAATTCACAACTCTTCAGATCTTGTATTTGATCCTCATACTGATCTCAGCAAATAATAAGTCCCTCTATATCCCTTGCAAATCTTCTAGCATATACAAATATACTAAAACTCAGTTAAATAAATGGAAATGCATTCATGAACTCTGTAGACCCTCAAAGGAGCATTATAAATCATCTTCATGAACATTTCAATAAAGAAAATACCTGATGATTTTCAAAGATAACTGATGTATCCTTGGTTTAAATCAGACAGGTGGAATAAAAAGGATTCAAGATTTTATCTTTGAGAGTACCTTTCTGATTTTAAGAGTGCTTTTTATTCCATGTGGAAAGTCAGCCTCTTTCTGTGCTCTCCATTTAATCACCAACAATTTAAGGCACAAAACTCATTTTGTCAGTTGACTGATAGTGACTAAATCAGTAGCAGTTGTAATTACTATCAATCACAATTCACTAATTTCTGAGTTCAGTCTTGGTGAACTGCGATCCCTAATCACAGATTGGTTATGTTCTGCAAATACTCTGTAAGAATTCTTGACCTTACGCTGTCCAAATATAGCAGGATCTGTTTGGTCCCTGGGTCAATGCATTTTGTCTGATTATTTTGGTGAAATTATATGTGACCATGAGAGAGGTGTAAAGAGGTTAATACTCTCCAAAGAGCAAGTATTCCCATTTTCTAAGGTGTGGATTCTGGACACTGAGATGACAGTTTTCAGAGAAGATAAAATAGCAGAGGGAGATAGGAATAGATCTCCAGCATGAGGTGGATGTTGCCATGCCTTCAGGCACTCAGGGCATGCAAAGTGTACGAAGTTACCATATGTCCTACTGATCTACTGAGGAATAGGACATGACTAGCTTTAATATCTCAACTACCTCTCCCTTCACACATCTAAACTACAGCTTACCATTTCAAATAAAAGTAATTTTGCCGTGGAGGATGTTCCACCATGTGCAGCCATGCAATATATGCATACTCCAGTGGAAGTCTTCTGGCGCATCAGCAACTGGAGGATAATGAATATGTAAGCTTATTTCCTTTCTCACATTTTTTCTTGCAAGCTTCTCCAGGAAAGTTTTACTTCAGATGGCTGGTTTGATGAGTAAGTCATACTTTTGAGAAGAGGCTTATTAATTACTATTTTCTTTAAACAATAAAAAAGTAATTATTTTACTGTGTAAATTTAGTAGTACACTGAGATATAATTAGTCACTGGGTAAAAGAGTGCAAGTAAGATTACAGTTTCTACTTATCCCACCCGAACAATCTATTTTTAAAATTTTGAGGACTAGATCAAGTAGAAAACCAGATTCCAGCACTCTAGATAAGTAACAAGTTCTGAAAACAAAATCAGTTGAGTATCAGTTGAGATTATTCTGGTATTTGATAGGGCTACAGACTGAGAATAACATGCTTACCTTTAGCTTTATAAATTAAGAAGCAGTTTTAAAATGCTGCCACCTGTCATTTGAATGAACATTTTTCCTCACAGTTCCTAGAGAAGGTTGAATCTGGAAAATTTCAGCCCTTTAAACTCTAGGAAAACATGACGACTTTGCAATCCAGCTTCATTGTGCAAAAATTTCAGACTGAACCGTTTATGGCAAGACAGGCTATTGCATATCACAAAGGATGCCAGCCGACAGGTTTAAGGGTTGAGAAGTAATTACAAGGACTATGCAAACTGAGGCAGAATAAAAGCAACAAGAAATGTTCTTGTGAGACCCCATTGACTGTACAGTTCTGATGACCCCAGCCTAAGAAGGACATGGAACAGTTGGAGCCTGGAGAAGAGAAGGTGCATGGAGACCTCACAGCAACCTTCCTTCTGACAGGGGGCCTACAGGAAAGTTGGAGAGGGACTCTTCATCGGGAACTGTAGTGATGGGACTAAGAGTAATGGGTACAAACTGAAAGACAAGAAATTGAAGTTAGGTATTAAAAAGAAATTCTTTACTGTGAAGGTAGATAGGCACTGAAACAGGTTGCCCAGGGAGGTTGTGGATACCCCAACGGTGGCAGTGTTGAAGGCCAGGTTGGACAAGCCTTTGAACAACCTGGCCTAGTGGGGCCCATGGCAGGGGTATTGGGTCCGAACAATCTTTAAGGTCCCTTCCAACCTTTAACATTCTATGACTGAGAAGAGTCCTTTATACTGTTCTCCCAGGAAACAAGCAACAGGACAAGAGAAAATGGACTCAACTTGCACCAGGGAAGGTTTAGACTGGTTATCAGAAAAAATTTATTCACTGAAAGGGTAGCCCTGTGTTGCATCGGGCTGCCCAGGAAAGTAGAATCACCATCCCTGGAGTTCTTAAAAAAATGTGTAGTTATGGCAGTTTGGAATATGGCTTAGCAGTGAATATGGCAGTGCTGGGTTAACAGTTGGACTCCACTGTCTTAGAGGTCTTTTCCAATCTCAGTAAGTCTACTATTCACAAAAAGATTTCTCATCACACATCCCAGTAATGACCAATTCTTGTGTCAAGTTCATGACTTCACCAACAGCCTACATGCGGGTACAGTATTCATAAACTGAAAAGAGAAAGACATATACAATGTTTGGCTATACAGAGCCAGCAATCAATAACAAAATAAAACAAATGCTGCCACTAGAAGCATGCTTTAGGAAACAAGTCTCCCATGCATGAGCTGAACGGTGATTACATCTCCAAGCAATCACAATGAGACACTATGTAGAACTAGTGGCATTGTCATGGAATCACAGAATGGTTGAGATTGGAAATAACCTCTGAAAGTTATCTGGTCTAATATCTCTGTTCAAGTAGGGTCACCTAGAGCCCACTGCCCTGGCCCATGATTTTTGGTTATCTCCAGTGTAAGAGACTACAACCTCTCTGGGCAGCCTGTGCTTAGTGCTCAGTCAATCTTCACTGTAGAAACAATTTCTCATGTTTAGAGAGAACTCCCTGTGCTTCAGTTTATGCCAATTACCTCTCATCCTGCCAGGGGGCACCACTTAAGGCAGTCTGGTTTTATACTCTCACTTCAGGTATTTACATACATTAACTAGATCACACCTAAGGCTTCTCTTCTCCAGTCTAACCAGTTCTAGCTCGCTCAGCCTTCCTTCAGAGATGCCCAAGTCCATCACTTTTGTGGCCCTTCATTGGCCAGTCTCCAGAAGCTCCACATTTATTTTGTGCTGGGCAGTGCACAATTCATCACATAACTCCAGATATGGCCTAAACAGTGTTGAATAAAGGGGATCCTCCACCTTGACCTGCTGGCAATAATTTCCTTAATGTATCTCAAGACACCATTAGCCTTCTTTTTGATGAAGTGACATTAGCGATTCTTATTCAGCTTGGCGTCCACCAGGTCCCTGACAGCCCTTTCCAGATCAGCAACCCTCTGGGGAATCCTCTGATAGGCAAAATTCCATCTTGAGGTGCAGGACTTTGCACTTCCCCTTGTTGAGCATCATGAGGTTCCTGAAAGCACATACCTCCAGCTTGTTGAGGT
The DNA here is from genome assembly GCA_013397895.1 of Origma solitaria. Classification (NCBI taxonomy): domain Eukaryota; kingdom Metazoa; phylum Chordata; class Aves; order Passeriformes; family Acanthizidae; genus Origma; species Origma solitaria. The sequence goes on along the minus strand of VZRL01000245.1, from coordinate 560,640 downwards.
CCCTCTGGATGTCAACATGACCCTATCAGCCACTCCTCCCAGTTCTGCATCATCAGCAAACTTACTGAGGGTACAGTCTGCCTCATCATGCAGATCATTAGTGAAATTGTTAAATAATATTAGACCTAATACTTACTGCTATATACCACCAGTTGCCGGCCTCCAAGTAGACTTTGTTACACTGATCAGAACCTTCCAGAACCAGCCAGTCAGTAAGTTTTCATCACACTTCACTATCTGATTATCCAGCCCATACATAAGCAGTTTGTCTACGAGGATCTTATAGGAGACAGTGACAAAGGCCTTACTGAAGCCCTGGTGTACAATAAGCCTGCTGTCTCCATTTGTGTACCAGGCCTGTTTCACCATAGCTGTTTTTCAGATTGGTGCAATGTGACTTCCCCTTGAATCCATGCTGAGCACTCTTGGTCATTGTCTCTTTATTCACCTCCCTAGAAATTTTTCTCATGTCTAGTTGTTCCAACACCTTCCCAGAAACTGAGGTGAAGCTGATTGGTATGTTACTCCCTGGGTCTTTCTTCTTGCTCTTCTTCAAGATAGCAAAGACATTTGCTTTCCTTCAGTCTTCAGGCATTTATTTCAGTGTCATGATTGCCACAAGAGGTTAAAGATTATCAAGTGTAGCCTCTCAATTCCAAGAAACTCCAATAATGGCCCACAGATTTATGTACGTCCATTTTACTTAAATATTACCTGACCTGACCCTGATCCACCAAGAGTGCATCTTTGCTCCAGGCTTTCCTCCAGTCTCTGAGACAGTCTTCCTAATAAAGATTGACACAAATAAGATATTCAGTACCTCAGACTTTTCCACATCTTGCGTATACAGGTCTCCTTTATCCCTGAGCAAGGGGTCCACATTTTTCCACCTTTCCTTTATTGCCTGTGTACTTACAGAAGTCATTCTTGTCATCTTTGACATACATGGCCAGATATAATTTCATTTAGGCATTAGCTTTCCTAACTTTATCCCTGATTGTTTGAAAAATGTTCCTGCATTCCTCCCAGGTCAGCCAACCTTGTCTTCATCCCTTGTACTCTTCCTTTTTGTGTCTGCATTTGTTTAGGAGCTCTGTTCATCCATCCTATCCTCCTGGTATTTATGTCTAACTTCATGTTCATTGGGATGGAAGTCTCTTGAAATTGAAGGAACCAAGCTTGAATATCCACCAGCATTCTAGGGCCACTGCTCCCTCCAGAGCCTTATCCCATAGGTCTTCTCTGAAGTTTCTGGGAAGTCAGCTTGCTCTTTACCCTTCCTCACTGCCCCAAGAATCCTAAATTCCGCCATCTCATGGTCACCACAGCAAAGGCCGTCTTTGATCTTCACAGCCTGGATGAATACATTCTTGGTGATTATGGGGTGTGCCTCTCTTCATGTGGCACTCAGACAAAGTCATCCCAAATGTACTCCTGGGTTGCCAGTGTCCTACGGCATTGTCCCTCCACAAGATACCAGGGTGTTTAAAGTCCCCCAAGAGTACCAGGGACGGCAGACATGAAGTGTTCCTGTATGTCTATATAGACAGAGTCTCATCTGTCTGTACTTGGTCATGTGTCCTACAGCAGACACCCTCTATAATATCACCTTTAGCTGTCCTCTCTTTAGTCCTAAACTATAAATGCTACTTTGGCTCCCCATTCATACCCAGGCAGAGCTCCATAGACTCCAGCTGCTCTCATATAAAGTGTATGTCCTCTTCCCTGTCTTCCCATTTGTCCTTCCTAAAGATTATCAATCTCTCCATTGCAACACTCCATTCATTACATTCAATCCATTTCAAGTCTGACACTGAAAAAGATGTCACAGACAGCCCAGAGCAGTTTCGAGGCATGACTAGTTTGTCTTGAATGTCAATAAATGATAACACACCACTGAGACCAGAGCAGACTTCCATGAACACTACTGGGATCATGCATGAACAGCTGCAGTGCAGGAAGATGTCTGCACAGGAAGATTTTATAAAATCGGTCTTCAGCGTTCTGGAAAAAACCAAACAAACCCTAAACAAACAACCAACAACAACAACAAAGCTCCCAACAGAAAAAAAAATGACAGTACTGTAAAATCAGTGTGGTTAAACTGCAAGTAGTCCAAGCTAAGCCTAAAGATAAGCAAAGGAAAAAGGCCTGATTATTTGCACAGAGCAGGGTGAGTACTCATGAAGACTAATTTACCTAGGACATGGGAAAAATGTGAGTCTGTGAAAACAGCTATTGATTTCAGTGCTATACCACTGATACTGGTATTCATCCTGGAAGAAATACAGATGGGGACATCTGGAGAACGGCCAGCTCTGACAACATCCTAGCACTGAACTGCCATCAAGGTGTGAAAACTGTTACAGGCTTGTTTGTACCTCACATAGGTAGTAAGTCAGTACTTTTGCATGTGTTTACACAAGAGAACAGTATGTGGAGGAAACCAGTGCAAAAGAAAAAATTTAGACTTAAGTGTATTCTCACCTTCACTTTCAGTTCAGACACTTTCATTTTAGTGAAACCAGAAATTGTCCTGGACAATATGTCATTATACAGTTCAGAAACTGCCCTGATTAAATAGAAGAGTAATAAAGTTAAATTGACTTGTGTAGGAAAATATTATAAGAAAACACTTATGTATGTCAACTGTTTCAAGACTCCATTAAGAACAGAGACTGGTTGACAGACTTTCTTGTCAAAGTCTCTCATTGTACTAGCAACAAATCAAAAGATTTGTATGACAGCATACTCTTAACATTTTTTATGTTAATACGATCCTCCAAGACACCTACTGCTCAGGAGAGATAACCAAGAGCTAAGGAAATGGTGCTGTGTCCAGATCTGATCATCATTTCACTAACTGCAATGGGTAAAAATTCAGTTTATATTTCCTGATCTCAGTGAACATCCTAATGCATCTGCAGCTTGCCATGTTCTGACAGAAGGGACCGCCTTTCAGGACTATCTAATTACAGATATAAAAGAGAGCATGAAGACACTAGACTGCTGATGAAGGGTTATGTACTGCTAAGTCTTATGATCACACAGGTTTCATCTCTTCAAGGTCTGCAATATGGACAAGCACACACTCTAACACATAACACTTGTATTTGTTATGTTGTCTGGTAGACATATTTTCATCAAACTCCAAGAGTATGTCGAAGTGACTGCTTTTTCTGATCTTTGTAGCTGCTGATCCTAAATGACTTTACATGAAATTACGAGCCAGGAAGGGGTACCTAGTGAAACCTTACCAGGCACCAAATCTCTAAGCTGTTATATTTTCTTAAAGCTGGAAGTCAGCTTCTTAAAAGATGAAAATAAATAATGTAAGGGTATGTGGAAACAGTGTGTCTTCTCCTTGATGTATCTGGTCAGGGTTTTCTCAGTGCAAAGAGAAGTAATGAGAAATGGAGATCATGAGCAAGGACATACAGACAGAAACCTGATGAAAAAATCATAAGGAAGGCAGTGATGAGAACAAACCTGAACAGCCACACTAATTGGTGAGGATATGAGAAGTGTGAGAATTTTCATTTTTCAATATGATCATATGACAGCACTTATTCAATTCTGGATCATAAGAAAACAGAAGGAGACAACATCCTGAGGCATAAAAACTGACAAATCAGCATTAGCAATGACAATAACAAGAAATAAACCTGCTCAGTTGCATTTACTGATGGGCTACCAAAAAACTGCAGGCAAACTGGGACTTCGCTACTGATAAAGACTAAACCTGAGGACCAGAATGTGGAAAGGGGATCAGTGGGACCAAGCAAATGGATGAGGGGTAGGAGAAGCAGGTAGGAACAACTCAGAGGGTAGACAGAAAAGGGTCCAAGTGGATCTACTGTAATACAGGGCTCATTCATATATTTGTCTGTCTGAGCCCTGGGACTGATCACCACAGTCTGTCCTGCCTTTTTATATCTTCATGTTAAATCTATTCTCACTAAATCTTTTCTTATCTCTCAGAATAGTCTCACTTTCCATGTTATAGGAATGTGTGTACTAAGTGACCACAAGACTTGTGTGTGTGAGTGAAATTTGGTGCCAACTACAGATGGGGCTGTAGGCACACCTGTCCTGGTGTCTGCTACTGGAACAAGTGGGAACCTTTAATCTCCAGTCACTGGGATGTAAATGCTATATGTCACCTGAATATAAGCTACCAGAGGACTGGCATGAGCAGGCAGGAGAGCTGGAATAGCTGATCTCCAGAGGTCCTTTCCACCCCTAACTACTCTGTGATTCTGATTCTGTGGGGCAAGTGAGGGGTTCAGTGCTGGCACCTGCTGTGGCATTGCAGGCACGAGCCTGGTACTGGCTGCTGGTTACACCCTCTGTATCTTCCCCAAACGTGTACATGTCCATTCACTGACAAACTTCAAGTCGAACAGCCGGTGGTCGGGGGGCCACAGGTTTGGACCAGAGTATTAGGCTGATTGTGCTCTAGTAAGTAAACCTTGGAACTAACACTCAAAATTACTCTTTTCTGGAAAAGGTTATTACAGATGTTGATGTAAATATACATGCACGTTAAGTGTCTGAAACTAGTTTTTGAATTAAGCTTACTATTAAGGGCTTAATTTATTCAGCATCCTGTTCTCAAATATCTCTAAGGATAGTCATGAAATAATTTTAAAACTTACAATAATAACTTTTAAAGAACACCACAAGAGATCGTTTTACCCTTCAAAAACGTACAATATTTGCATCTTTGGGTGGGTTGGTTTTGCTTTTTGAAATAGATTAGGACATGCACATATATGCTGAACCTTGATAATTTTCAAGTACTTACAGAATCTTAGAATAAGATTGTACTTTGCGTATGTGGCAGGGATATGGTAGCGGAGTTGTGTGTAGGACTGCAAGGATGACTTCTTAAGGAGGCACCAGAAACTGCCCCCAAGTCAGAGCTGACTGACTCCAGGACCAGTCTGTGGCTGGCTAAAGGTACACTAATCAGCACTTTTGGTAGTTGGTGATAACATATTTAACAGGGTAAAAACCACTGCAGCAGCAGCTGTGAGAGAGAAGAGTGAACATAAGTGAAACAGCTCTGCAGACACCAAGGTCAGTGCAGAAGGAGGGCGACTGGGTGTAGACCCTGGGGAAGACAATGGCGAGGCAGCTGTGCCCCTGCAGCCCAGAGAGATCCATGGTAGAGTAGAAATCCACCTGCAGTCCATGAAGGATTCTATGGCAAAGCAGGTGCATGTGACTCAAAGGAAGCTGCAGCTCATGAAGAACTCAAGCTGGAGCATGATCTTGGCAGGAAGCGCATCCCGTGGAGAGGAGCCCATGCAGGAATAGGTTTTCTGCCAGGATCTGCGGTCCCATAAGGGATTCACACTAGAGCAGTCCATTCTTGAATGACCTAAGTTGGAGCAGTTCTTGAGGAACAGGAGCCTGTGAGAAGGTCATATTGGAGAAGTTCCTGAATACCTGTTCCCCAGTGGTGGAACTGCACAACGGAGCAGAAGAGCAGTAGAGATGAAGTGGTGTAAACTGACTGTAACCCCCATTCTGCATCCTCCTGAACGACTTGGGGTAGAGAAGTTAGAAAGAATGAGGGGAACAAAGGTGTTTTTAGATTGCTCTTACTTTGCCTTATTCTACCGTTTCATTTAAAGAAAATTCATTATACCAAGCCACATCTGTTTCATTTACAACAGTTATTGCTGAATTTCCTCTCGTTGTCTTATCTTGACCCACAAAATTTCCATTGTATTTTCTTCCCTTGTCCTGTTGAGGAGGAGGAATGATTTGTGGGCACCCAGCAAATAGCCAGGATCAACCTACCCAACTGCTATTGCTGAGGCTGGAAGGGACCTCTGGAAATCCTCAGTGCAACACTCTGGTCACTGAGATTGCATTACCCTCTGGATAGGTCAGATCCTGTATATCTCTAGGAATGAAGACTCCCCAGCCTCTATGGATCATCTGTTCCAGTACTTGCTCATTGGGAAAGAAAAGGGGAAAAAAAAAAAAAAAGAAAGTGTTTTCTCCTGTTTAGCTACAGTATCCTGTATTTCAGTTTGTATCCATTACCTGTGAGAAGTGGGTCCCTCTTCATTCCTTCCTATCAAATATTTATACACATAGGTAAATGCCTGAGTCTTTACTTCACTCTGGGCACTTCCAGCTCTCATCCTCACGTCATGCTTCAAGCCCTTAAAAGCCACACAGATGTGTCTCATCAGGGCTGAATGGAGAGGACAGGATCACATGCCTTAACCTGCTGTCAGTACTTTTCCTCATGGAGCTCAGGAGCCTATTTTTCTTCACTGCCATATAGTGCATTGCTAGCTTATGGTCAGTTTGCTATTGACCATGAAGTCAGGGTCTTTCCTGCACAGTGTCCCTTTTCTGCAGGTAAAAAGAAGACCACAATAATTTCACGAACCTGCACAGACTTAAAAGCAATTGAATTTGGTAATTTTGATGATACACAAATTATGCTCAGAGATCCAATACAGAAACTGGAAATTAAAGTTGAATATATTCATGTTGTCTTAGATAAAGCTTTCCATGCTCCATATTTCATGCCCTTGTTTCTCCCTTACGAGAGTCATACATTTAAGCTGTATTTGCCAAGTACCCACAAATATCTGTCAGCAAGTTGTCTCAGTTTAGGAAGCCAAAAAAGACCCTTATAATATTATTTCTAGAGTAGATAAAGTACTGAAGTTAAAATTTCTATAACTGAACATTGCTAAATCCATTACGTGTACTCTCCCTTGCAGAACAGTAGCTACTCATCATTATGACCCATAAAGAACACAAATTAGTTTATGACAAGAAATAGAAAGGAAAAAAAAAGAAAAAATAGTATCAGAAAAATAACTTTATTCATGAATGAATGATTTAAACTCAACAGAGGACAAACTGTTTGTAACCTGCCAGAAGAAATTTAACAGCCCCACTCCCTTCTCTGCGACTTAATGGAAACTGACAGATACAGATGTGTCCACAGTATGATTCTTACGCCATTGTCTTGGATTAGACAAATATGCTAGGTGGAAAAGCACTCCGAGCAGGTGCCTCCCCCCACAGCAGAGGTTTCTGGCACCCCTCCCCCCACAACACAGAATATCTCAGCCTAAAGTGGAAAGAACTGTTTAATTAACAGACCACACAGTGGAAAGGGAAAAGGGGAAAAGGGGTCAGAAAAACCTGAACAAACAGCTGATGAACTTAGTGTCCTTTTCCTCAGGTGTAGCTTCCCCTTTCCGGGGGCCCCGAAGGGGCTAGGTGAAGTTCCTCCGGTGGCTCCCTGGACGATTCTCGTCTGCTGTCCCCCAGGGCTCCTCAGGTTCTCGGATGAGAAAGCAAGTCGAAGAAAAAAGGGTCCAGAACGATGAAAAACAATCGCAGGGAGGAAAAAAAAAAAACAACCCAAGCAGCAGCCACACCAGTAGCACCAGCCACCAGCAGCAGCAACTGACCGAGCCAAAAAAAAACAGTGTCCCTTCCTTCTCACTCCCCGTAGGAAACCTGGGGAAAGTTTCAAAACATCCCGCGCTGGCGGCAGAGCTCCCAGCTGCGGGACACAGTTAAAGCTACAGGACCATATTTCTGGTCAAGCATACAAAACGATAGGGAATACAAGATATCATTATGCCACCCCAGGACAGCCATTTACACCAGGATATTCCGTAGCTGCTCTGCTTCAACCAAGGATTATACAGTGTGACAATCTGAACACGGCCAAGATGCTGCTCTTTCCCAGGAAAGCAAAGAGGAGCAAAAGTGATTTTCTTTCTGTTACTTCAGGGAAAAAGGAGACACCTGTCAAGGAACATGAACAGGCTTAGAGGACTACAGAGACTGAAGGGATTGCTGCTTTTGGGCAAACATCTGCCTTTTAAGGGATCATCACTTCCTGAGAACGCAATGTGGCTGAATGAGTTTAGAGAGAAGAGTTAATACATGGTAAATCTGCCTAGGTTAGGCTATAGTTCATATAATGTTCTGCTACTTTCCCTTCATCCAGCCAGAAACCTGAAGAAATAAAATGTCCAATATATTTCACATCCCCTGTTGGGAACATCATACAAGGGATCACTGCAGTAGAATAGAAGCAGAGACCAAATTTGAAAGCAAACATATTCCTCTTTTCCTTATTGTGCTTGTTGTACATATTTGAGAGACGCACAAGCACTCTGTTATTTACCTTTTGTATCACTTTCTCATCATAAACCCTGTCCCACCGGATCTTTCTTTCAGGATGTTAATGGCCATAAGAACATACCTTTAGCTGGTAAGCTTCTATTTCTGGTCTAAATACCAGACCCTGACTCAAAAATGAAAATATCATTCCTGTTTCTGCATTTGCTTTCAAACAGTTTTAGTTGCTTCTTCATCCATGCACAAACTGAAGTTAAGCAAAATCTGAACCCTAGTCCTGGTCTGCAAAGCACCTGAAGCACTTCAGCTGTGCCGTGATTTCACACTTTATTTTCAGTAATAGCTCAACAACTTACTGATGTAAATAGAAAAATTCTGTATTGTCCTGTTAAAGAAGTATACAGTTGCATAGCTGTGATGTATCTAGGTGTTACTGTTGCAGCAGTGCCCAGTGGAAGGTCAGTATCCCTTTTTGTGAATATGCCAAGAACAGACAGAAGTGTATGAAAAATATTTTAATATGGCTGCTCTTTTGTCCTTACTTGCAGCATGAAATGACAAATCTGTTTATTACATACTATTGAAAATCCTTATTGTATTGGTAAGCATCATGTAAAGCAAAGTATGCCAAATTACAGACCAGAACATGTAAACTGAACACAAATTATTTAAATCTAGTGGGATGAACTGAAAATGGAAGCTAGAGATTTTAAAAGTCTGTCTGTAAAGTGTGCCCTTTATACCATGACTAAATAACATAGACAGAGAAAAACATTAAGGGAAAAATACTGGTGCTGAATCCTGAACCTTGTGACTACCTATTGCATAATGTTGTAGTCTGAAAGGATGGTGCCAATACAAAAATAGAAAAATAATACTGAATTAGAGAAAATAAAATACAGCTATTATATATGGATTTTCTTTTTCTAGAAAATAATTACTTTTGGAAACAGGAAAAAAGCTATCATTGAGAGCTTTCAAATCTCTCACACTATTTCTGATTTGACTCTCACAGTTCTTTACATTGTTTTTCTATTTTCTGACATTCATCTCTAAGTGGGTGGATAGTTGTAACAGGGCTGCTCTTGTTTTCTGAAAGTATTCTTCATTCTATACACTTTTGCTTAATAGCATAAAATTCTGCCAAGTTAATGGCAGAAGATCTGTCCACATCATTCTCTGATCTGTCTTTCTGACAGTATTCCAAGGGTGTTAATAAACGTTTTTTCTTTACATTGCATACTTTAAAGTATATTTGGACTTTTCATATCTTATCCAAATTGCAACACTCCAACTGGAATATTTAGATTTTCTTCTCCACCTGAGTTCTCCTAAAACTCTTTTACTGAGTGCTCTCTATTAATGATTTCTTCACCCACCTTATTTTGCTTCATTCCTCTGTTACCTCTTATTAAGCACATCAAACCGAACCTTTGATCTTGCGGCCAAAAGGCTATCCTTTATACTGCATTTTTCATTTTCATTTGACCTAACTTGACGTTACTTTGTAAGGCCCTTCAAATATTTCACCTACTCATATCTCAACACCTCTCCTCAAATAACTTCCTCACAGTACTGTAAGGCACTTCACCTGCTCCTTCTAATTACTTTCCTTAAAACACTCTTCCATTCTGTTTCTTTTATCTCTTTTGACAAAGTGCCTAAAGAAAATCAACCTGAATATCCACTTTGCTTACACAGCTGTAGCACTTTTACCACCACAGTTTCTGAGCACCTTCTAACAGCTACTGATCATTAAACAGAAGATGCAGTTGTGGGATGCTGATGAGGAAAAAGAAAAGACAAAACTTAAAATTCACCTTTTTTTTCCATATTCCAGATCTTTGGCCATTTAACATTTGGATGTGACAGCCATAACCTATTGTTCTTTTTCCAGCTTGCCAGCATTAGAATAGATTAATTTTAGTTATAAGTCCCTGACTCAGAATTCTCAATCTTTATCTTTTAAGAATACTTAAGAGAAGAATTGGGTATCAGGTTGAAAAAAACTTATTTAATACATTGTGAGCTGTTACTGTATCCTAAATTATGTACACAGAACATAAACAAAATATTTAATGGGACTTCAAAAAATAAAATTTTAAGTTGTGTCATAACTTTTTTCAACTTCTACCGTATATAGGAGTGAAAAAGCAACTTTTACTACATTTTGAATGATACATGGAATGCAAGGAGGTGGGACATGGACTTTTCTGTCACAACAGAGATGACATTGGAGTGTTTCAGTATGTGTTATGAAAAACCTAGAGCTATTGACAAGACTTTTCACTTAAGAACCCCTCCCCTCCTCCAAGTCCCTTAGATCTCTTAGATTTAGGACATTGGTGACTGGAAGGCATTTCAACACCTAAAGTTTTTAATTCTGGGTTTGTATTTCTGAGATTTTTCATTAATATGCTCACGAAAATGATCATATTCTTGCAGAACATTTTGTTTTCTGGTTTGGTTTGTACTACAGATAGTAATTTCTGTGGCTCCAGCTTTAAAATGCTGGTTTGGGGGTGGGGGCATGGCTATTTATAAGCAAAACATAAACTTTGGACAAGTCTTATAAGGGAGACTCTCTTGCTGAGTCAAGAGTTTCCAAAAGGGCCCATGTGACATCAAAACTCAAAGAGGAGCCTAAATGTGGCTGGATCCAATTCTGATCCCAGACATGACCAATGGTTTATGTCTAAAGGATTATATAGGTCTAATTGAGCCTTTATACAACTTCAAAATCCAGGATCAAGGATTTCAACCCAAGTATTTATATTAATAAAATTAATTATATAAATTTATGATAATGATAACGATTAGACTAAAAGACTTATATCAGTGACATTTACTGCATAGTATATGTAGCTATAACTGCTAGTACTGTGTACTATTTATTGATAAATATTGAAGCAATGATATTAAAGCTAGCAAAAGTATTATTAAGTAGAAGTTGATGGTACTTACCCATACCAATGGCCATCGACACATCTCTTTCTCTCAGCCTTGAGGAGTAACCTTTAGAAACATTCCTACTCAAGGAAGAAAGCTCTACACACACTCCAAGAAGGGGTGTGTTAGAAGTCCCTGCCATTGAAAAGTGGGCCTGGGCTTTTCTACAATAAAGTGATTGACTGTCAATTATATGTTTCTAGGCTGGCTGTGTCAGCTCAGCAGCTTTAGATGATTTATCAGTACCACCACTTGTTGGTTCTCTTATCAGATCTGCCACACCTCACAAGTGTTTCTGAAATATTGCTCTTCCTCAGAATGTTTAACTTTGAGATTGATGAGTCAGGCTGGTTTCAGCATTCCTCAAGACCCAAAGGAGCGTCACCACTTCTCCATTCATCATTAGTAACTTTTGTAAATAGGATAAAGCTCAAGCTGATTTCCTCCACTCCAGGCAAAGCACCCTTTGCATACAGGGCAAGTATTGTCCCACAGAATAAGCAGTGTGCTCTCAAACATAAATCCTGGCATGGAGAGTGCGTATCTGGTAAAGAAGAGAGGAAGGAATCAGTACTGGACTCTAATGATTCAAATTTAAAGATGCTATGGCAACTTACTGTTATCCTACTAATGATTGGCTTTAATGGCCTTGAGGGAGATACTGATTTTCATGCTTTCCTCTCTACTGAAAAGTGTCAAAAAAAAAAGAAGCTGACAATATGACACAGAAAGAAAGTATAACAAGGTAGAAAATAGAGAAACTGCACAGCAAGTATGAAAAAACAGTAAAAAAAGGACTACAATAAATGAGGCATCAAAAAGCTGATTCTAAACACACACCTAAAAATATGTCTGTGCTTCAGAGCTGTAGATTTCTGCTTTGCAAGTTGCTCTGTTTTTCGTTAAGCATACGGGTGGAATAGGGAAGAGATGAGGGGGCTTTCTACTACACTAAACCTTGGAAGGTTTCCCCAGAAAAGACAACTGTTTGACTAGCTGCACAGACAAGACACAAAACTATCATATCCTCAAATTTTATGGATAAATATTCAGGCAACTTGAAGATTTTATCATCATGCACATCAGTACCTACTCAGTTTTATTCAGATCTAGAAGAGAAACTGAATTTTAGTAATTAACAGTATATGGAGAACTAAAAAATCTGTACAAAAGACAAAACTTGGACTGTATGAACTAAGTTATATTTTAAGCTCATAAAATGTACCTAACAGTATATTAAAGAGTTATCAGTGTTGGTATCAGAAGGCAAAAGAGGTGCTATGAAAATAGTACCATGACACATGATTTTGCAGTGAGATACCAGCCTTTTAACAATCATCTTCATGTACTGCAGAAACAGATTATTTCTTCTTTATTTTTCAAAAGTTCTTTTAATTAAAACATTCTTGGTTTTTGTGTTGGGCTTGTTTTTTCAACATAAACATAGTCTCAAAAATGGTAATCTTTTGAATTTTGTTAAAAGTTTCTCTGAAAGGTAAGCAGCTAAAGACTGGTTTAAAATCTATTTTACAGTCCTTGGTCACAGCTAAATTGCAATTTGTTTCACTTACTTTTTCTTTCAACAAAAATTTATCAGACCTCTTGTCTTAGTGCCTCATGTGCAAAGTATTTATAGTAAAAGTGAAAATATTCAATAGCTTAATCAAGACGTGATTAGTTTTAGATCTAAATTTTTAGATCTCAGCAACAATGTTGTTTGATTGGCTGATATGATAGTTGATTTCTTTTCTGACACACTAAGTAGCAAGAAAATTATAAAATTGGTGCACACTCTCTTCTTCCCAATTAAGAATCCTAATAATTTGTTTAAATTATGCCAAAAATAGCTAGAGGTTAATAATGGGGTGAATTCTTAATTGCAATTCTTTCTTGCCTCTTGACATAGACAATATTAATTGTTAAACTTTAATTTGCTACATCAAATTTAATTCTTTGTCTTGAATCCTGAACTGTCTTTATGTTTGCCTAATGCCGCTTTTTCTATCCAGAGATATTTGGCTTACATTAAGAAAAACTGTTATATAATTCACCCTGTGCTCCTTTAGTAACTATTTAGGTGCCTGTCAACACGAACACTCTGTACTCAACTGGCAAGTAGGTAAAATAAACCATGAGTCAGAGTCTCTTCTTGCTTATCACGATGCAAATTGGGTATGTACTTGTTGAAATACGGGAAATTACATTTCTGTAAAAACAAGCTATCTAAAAGAGGAGAATTAGTCTGACATTATTCTAGTACTATCAAATTAATTCTTTCACACATAATTATGTTTTAGGAGTGGAACTCTTCCATGGTTTCAGTGGCACAATTTTTCTCTTCAAAGGAATGTCTTAAACATATCTGTCCAAGGCAAAATCTATGCCTCGGTCATTATATGTCTGCACAGAGCATGGTATGACAGAACTGTGTTCTCACCTGAAACTTTCAATGGCACATTAATAGGCTTGCCAACAATAGCCTCAATGCAATCTATCAAGAATAGAAGAAAAAAAAATACTTTACAACCTTTTAGGAGAGCTTTGCCATTACAGAAGTCTCAAAACATCCTGTCAAAAGGCAGTTTTCTGCTATTCAGAAACTTTGCAAAAAATTAAACCAGTATTTTTGTGGACCTAATTCCAAAGAACAAAATTAACTGCATCTATTTTTATATGTGTTTTCACAGTTCCATTAGGGGATACTAAGCAATTGGAACTGTTTCATATTTTAACTAAAAAAATGTTTACAACAATGTTATTTTACAGGTTGGATTATGGAGGAAAAGAGTTTAGAAAGCAGTACATTAGACTGCCTTGCATTGAAGCAATTTGATTTGATTAATTTTCTCAGCATTAATAATGAAAATAAATGCCTATAGGATCCCTGTAAGCTAAACAAGTGTGGTACATATAGGATTTTGTCCATCTACAGACAGGTGTCAGATGCAATGTTATTAGGGAAAGAAGGTTCAATTCAATTTTTATGCTTGATCTAGATTTGATGGCATTTCATTAATACTCAAGACTACATACCTCTTAGCATGTATGACAAAATTGTGGAGATGCTTGTTTGCTCAAGGTTTACCGTGTGATTACTGGGATGCATTTATTCTATTAAAAAGAAGGTGGCCAGAAGTCACAAATGTCTGTTTGAATTGCCCTGGATGAACACAAAGAAATATCTGGCATTTTGGGATGGAGAAAAATCCCTTTCCTTCACTAACAGAACATAAAACAGAAACTACAGCTCTGGAGAAGCCAGCATTCAAATGGCTCACAGAAGCATAGGACATTGCTGAAGCCAGTCTCAGGTATGAGATTAAAAAAAGAAGTTTCCTAGGAACACAGAATGGACAGGGTAGTTGTCAACCAGGAAACCATCAAAAGATGCCAAACTGCATCACACAAGTAGAGAGGAGGACAAGCCTGGCAAGGGTAGCTAGCAGGTAGGGAATATGGGACTTCTTTTTAAGCCCCCTGTTCAGATTGCTTCAAGGCAACACGTAAAGGTTTGCTTTATTTCCAAATAATTCCATTTTTATTTAGTATTAAATAATTCAAATAGGGCAGAGATTTAGCGACAGAAGCTTTTTTTCTGATGTATTTGCTTCAAAAAGGGGAAAAAAAAACAAAGGAAGATCAGCACCAACTTGGGGACCAGAGGGGTCTCATCACAGTATATATCAACAAGAGGTTTATAAAGAAATAAATCACATACAGTATAAAATTTAACAATTAGTTAAACCACAGGAGAGATATCTTCACATCTCTGCATCACTACAGACATCTTTTATATCTAAGGACAAGCACATTCTTTGTACTTTGGGCCTACATAACACAAAGTAGTAGTTTCCCCCTTGCATAAGTTTGCCTTTGTAAGAGTTCATGGATATTCCAGCAGCGGTGACCAAATTTAAACCATAAAATGGGCAGGGGAAGAGAGATGTAGTAGAGGTTGAAGAGAATGGATGGGATTCTAGAAAGCCAACAAGGAAATGTACTAAGAGGTCACAGATCCTTGAAATTTTCTTGTCTGTCTAGTGATGATTAAGTATTGCCAAATACATTCAGGGTCAAAGCTTATAAAAGTGTAGCTTTGCATAGGAAACAGGTTGATTTTACAAATGACTGGGAGAAGCTATTTTAATCAGAAATGGTGTGAACAACACAAATATGACTATTCTCCTGAGTGTTATCACATCCCACTTGTTAGTACAGACTCTGCCAAAATAAGATGTGTTATAATAGACAGAAAAATAATAAGTACACATTAAGTTTTCTTTAAGAAACAAAGTTCCTGACTGTCACCGGGAAGTTCTTTGTTCCAAACACTTAGCTGACTATATTTCTGTCAGTATTCATTTCTTTCCTGAGCAGTCAAATCTTATTCTTATCCACATTTTTTACTACTGCAGAACCAAAATTTCCAGTCATAGACAAGGACCTCATAAAACTAAGCATTACACATGCATTACCAAAAAGATGGTCTCTTCCTGAAAGAGTTTGCATTCTAAACATCAAACCAGAAACAAGGGATCTGCCTATACAGTTCACAGAAATCTTTAGTTTACTCTCAGAAGATTCTGCTTAGAAGCTACAGGCAGAGGGAAAGCAAGGCATGGACAGTAGAAAAGAAAGAAAAAGAAGACAGCATGAGTATCCTCTGGGAATTGTTCACGTGCTTCCAGCTCTGCCATTTTGGGAGCCATATATAAAGATAATTTTAATGTGCATTTTAATTAGCATAGAAGGTGAATATTGCAGGTGTTGAAGAACCTTTTATGTACCTGCAATGTAACATTTATTACGGACATCAAAAACATTATTAAAGAAACCTGTCAGGTATGATAAAATCTAAAACTAGTTTTAAAAAGACACAGAGACTCATTCACATCAACACTGAACAAAGAACCCGTATTTCATAAGCACTGAACCATGCGGAGCCCAAGCCCTCTGAGAGATGTGTAACAGAGACTGATGGAGTCTGCAGACCGACCAGGTCTAACTGGTTCTTCAAGAAAGTACCAATGAGCCTCCACTAAGGCTGTGGGGAATGCCAGGAGTAAGAAAGGAAATATACATGTGGTCTTTTCCTTTAGGTATTTGTGTCTCCACTTTGGCAGAAGACTATATGTGTCACTACATGTCATCATTTTACATAGTCTCCAAAAGGAAAATCATATAGGTAGGCAGTCCTTCACAATACAATAAATACCCAGATTTTGAGTTGGTTGAGCTAATCATTCAACCTCCCTCTCAGACTTCAGTGGAGGGAAATGGGATGAGTGGAAGGTGATTTTGAGGGAACAGCCTATTTTATGTGCTGTTTAGTAAAATGTATCTCAAAGAAATCCTGACAAGGGACTGCACAACAATTCATTTATGAAGCTGCCATGCATTAGGAGTAAAATTTCATTTACTAACAAAGACTCCCTGATGTCTGAGGTTAGGAACCTTCTGAAGTAAAAAAAAATCATAGGATGTCTAAACTAGAAAGCATATAATCACCATTATTCCACTTAAGGAACCCAAAGTATTAAGTTCTGCCTTCTGTAAACCAAGTATTAATCACCTGTATCAAATACTCTCATTACTGTTCAACACCACTGTTTGAACTGATAAACTCATATACTTTAATTTATCAATGTGTCTATCAGTTCTTCAAGTATACTGTACTATCCCTCACCCAGAAAAAAATGAAAAAAAATTCTACTTCACATAATTTGATGACAGTCACTTGAAGATTTTGATACAGTTCCATACTGCAGCAATGATATCATCTGCTGCTTAGATTTCTCTTCCATGGATCTTTGGCACAAAACACAATCTAGGCTGTCTCTCTGTAAAGCTTGGAGCATAACTGAACATAAACTTAAAAAGTAAAAGCCAAACTTGATGTTCCCAGATCGGTGTTTCAAACATACGGATTTGAATGAAACACTGCTTATTCTGGCTACTGCCAAATCTTTCAATAATTAAATTTTCCATTTAAATAGAAGGGAAAATATTAACAAGCTTTTTTTTGCAAACAGCAGCTCAAATTAAAATTGAGAAAATACTAATAAAAATTGCAAAGTACCTCAACACTACAATAAGAATACATAGGGAGGATAACACTGATAACTACCAGCCAGAAAATATCGTTCATATTTGTTTTTCCTTCATATTCTAATAACAATAAAATCATTGAAAATAGTGTTCATAGGTACAACATGTTTTAAATAAATCCTACAAATTCGCAAAGGTTTTGATTTAAGAAAAGGGAACACTGCTCCAGAAAATTTAATCTTAGAATTATACCCATACAGCTGTAAAAGAAAACAACTCAACATAATTCATGTAGCATATCAGAAGAGCTTAGAAAGACTGAATCTTATACACATAAAAAATGGTTGTCCAATACATGACTCACAGTCTACAAATCTAGAATTATACACGGAATTTTTTTTTCCCTTAAGATTTGCTCATGGACTACATGTTCACTGAAGGAGAGTTTGTCAATTATTCACTTAACTCTAGTTTCTCAGGTGGGCATGTTGTTTTGGTAATGAGTGTAATGCTATTAGTCAGATAAAAATAAGAAGCTATTGTTCTTAAATTTTTCCAGTGGAAAAGTAAATGACAGGTTATTTCATTTGAAAGAGACAGTTTAGAACTATGTTATTTTTGGGAAAATGCTATTACACAATACAATGAAATATCCATAAAATTATTTGGAAATAGAGAATACCTGAAGCTATATTTTTCCAACAAACCTTCTGCATTGAACTGAAGCATGTTGCCTAAATCTACCTGTAGACAGTACAAGCTATCTGATAAGCAAATACTCACAGGTGGCAGATTTTTGCATTCTGATTTCCAGAAGATAGCGAAATAAAATTGTGTATCATAGTGTCCAATGCAATGTGCCTTAACATACTTATAAAGATATATATACATATATATTATTTGTCTGAGTGATTTACTGTGTTTGATCTGAACCTTGTAATAGGCAACTGCCTGTTTTGTTTATTTGATTTTTATTATGTTATCTAAGGTGTAAGCAGAGCATCTGCATTACTGTTCTGTTTATGAGCAGGTTTTGAACTGAATTATCTCCATTACCTCTCTTTGGAATACAAGACAGGGAAACTATAGCTGGCAACTGGATTACAGTGGTGTTAAGGGAGATCAGAAGACACACTGCATCTGCAAATGAAAATTCAGAGCATGGAAACAATCTAGAATCAGTCAGAAATAAATTCATGAAGACACATTACAGGTGTCAAAGCCTCAGCATTAGCCTGCTTTGCACTACAGATTTACTCTAATTTGCATTGTGTTCCTTGGTAATGTAGACGTACCAGAGACTGTGCCTTTGGAAGAGGCTCAACCTAGAAATAATTTTGAATGAAAAGCAACAGCTACTTTTTGTGTGTGTGCATCAATTTCATTATCGAGAGAAACTCATATAATTTAGCATAGAAACAGCATTCAAAGCTGTCATTCAGTAAAGCAGGATTGTTGGCACCCAAAGACATGGCTTTAAAGGAACTGTTCAGTGGTACTTTCCAGACAAACAAATTAAAAAATTTTTTATTGGGAGAATTCTTGGTTGTATGTATGGGTTGTGTAGTTGTCTTTTGAAGGTAATGTGATGGCATGGGACAGTGGTACTTATATATATATATTTATATATATTTTTATATATATTTACTTTAGTCTTCATAAATGTCTATGTTCGTGAAGAGAGATAATATTTGGGAAATGAAGACTCAGGATTTCTGAATTTGGTGGACTGTTTGCATGTCACAGAGAGACTGGACTTGCAAGCACTGCTCAAATAATACTGATGTGGCAAATTTCAAAGACTAAACACAGTGAAAGCAGTATTTCATTCCCCAGCCTTTAGCTGTCTCTGTGCTTAGACTCCAACCCAATGGCTGCAGAAAATTTCAAGCCAAAGCCAGCTGAATGGTGTGAGATATAGTGTGGTTGAGCAGACCATGTCTTCCTAGTGATACCACCAATTCTGTCTTTACACCGATCATTTAGTGAAGCATTTTTGTGTGACTACTTGACATTGCTCTGGTCCTAATGGTTCGGGGATAGAACCAAACAAATTTCTTAATAAATTCATTCTTCTCTTTCAGTAGAATTGACATAATGGAATATTCTGGCTACAACACAAATGGTAAGTAGGAATCAAGAATAAAGAATTTGCTATGTTTCAAAACTCTCTAAACAAATGCATCACCAAATCTTGGCATTCTCTCTCCTTTTATCTCTTGTAGAATGTAGATGTGAGAAAGCATGAACATTTTCAATCATTTTGCTTAAGGAAGTACAGGTAAACTCCGCAGCATCTCTGGAAGTAATAGCTGAATAACTCTATTCCTGCATCAGTTTTACCTTTCAATTCCATAATCAAGGTAACATGGTTTCCATGCTGTGGTTACTCAATACTCCTGCATTAAACACACAAAAATATGCTGACAATGCAAAGTGTTTGGCAAACAGTGTTTGCCAATCCACTGCCACACTCTGTCTTCCAACATACAGCTTTAAAATAAGTGAAGAAGGGGCTGTAAGTTTCAAGTAAGTAACTATGGAATCTAAGTGAAAGGCCACAGTACTCACATTTCCACATTTCTGCCTAACACTTTTTTACTTCCTCTTTCTCTCTTTCTTTTCAGGTGTTATTTGGTAATTATGAAATATTTTTGTGTTTTAATAGACCTCTTAAATATTCCTCATAGAAGGGTTATTGTGAGCAGATATGCTGTGAGTCAATGACACCATGCCTGACCTAAAGTACTGTATCATAGGCCTTTAGTTTCTAATGCACAAGGAAATTTAGTTACCATGGCCATAATTGCAATAATTTTACATCTATTAATTTTGTCTGTAGCATTAATTTCCGTAATCTAGAATTTGAAACAAAAATACTTTGTTGCTGGCAAGAACAGAATTATTACGAAACTCCTAAATGTCATCTTTTCTTCCTTTTTTTGCTGAATCTCTCCAAACACTCTCCTCCTTATTAAAATTCAGACATCTGCGAAATGGCCAGACAGCAAGAAGATAAAAGCAAATATGAAGCAACCTTCATCCACGCTGAACAAATAGTATATTATAAACAGGTTTTCCAGTTAAAGTTACACAGAGCAAATTAAGAAATACCTAAGGCTATAATTTACTAAAAACATGTTTCTTAAATTTCTGACAGTTTCATTTAGATGACTAATTAAATTTGCTTGTAGGCATTTCAGTGAAGTAGTCTTATAATGGCACTATCATTTGGAAAGAAAGTGTACGTAACTTTTCTGTGGAAACATGTTAGCTATGGTCTGTGTCCCCTATGAACATTTGATCAGTATCAACTAGTCTTACTTTATTGAATCAAATGAGAATGGAAAGCTTTAGGTAAAGTAATTTTAAAAATGCACATGCTAACAGTCATATGACATGAAACATCAAAATACATGTTGCCGAGGAAAGTAAGTGTTCAGGATTTCCAGTTTTCCTTTAGAGGTGTATTTTCCAGGACTAGTAAAAAAAAGCATGATAAAAGTCAATGTTCCCACAGAAATCAATCCAGTATCACCTAACTGCAACAGCTAACATCAATACAATCAAATCGTATAATCATAATTTATTTTTTCTTTAAATTAGATGTTTAAAGTATTTTAAAGAGGGCATTAGGTCTATATGATAGATAGACTTCAAGAATTCTGTAAACAAAAAAGCTTTCAACTAAGAAAGTTAGTTCAGATGAAAAATTTTAAAAAGTAAAAAATCCTTTCCTGTGTGCAGTTCCTTACACAAATAAACACAAGAAGTGAAATAATTTCTAGAATAGTGAAATTTATTCTTCCTTCCCATATTTGAGGATAAATAAAATTGAGCACCTTCATCATTCCACTAAAATTAAGATAGCTAGTTCCAAGCAATTTTGCAAGCATGCAATCCACTTCTGCATCAAAAAAACTGTGCCATGAAACTTCCTACAATTTTGTAAAAGTATAATACAGATTAAATCCTGGGTAATGGTCAAAACATTGATGTATTTTCTTTATTTCTTTGGAAACAGCTTAGTATCTTGCCATATAAAAGAGAAAGCACCTGACAAGTTTTAATAAAGGTTTCCTTTTGCTATAACTGTGTTTTTGCTTTCAGGCAAAAAAAAAAAAAAAAGGAAAAAAAAAAAAAAAAAAAAAACCAAAAAAAAAAANAAAAAAAAAAAAAAAAAGACCATGAAAGATAAAATGTTAAGAGCTGTAATTATGTGATTATTTTAGAAAACAGTAGCTCCTCATAGAGAATCATTAAAAGAGAATTTTTGTGTATCCAAGGCAGGGTCTCAACAAATCAGAATAAGAACAAATTACATTTTCATATAAGTGATAAACATATAGTTTTGGGGGGTTTCTCTATTAAAAAAAAGAAAAGAAAAAACACAAAGCAAAAACAACAACAACAACAAAATTAAAATAGCAAAAATTTCTATTCTGGATAAGATGATATTGTGGGCTTTGAAGGAAAATACAGCAAACATCATTTGTGTATCAACTGAGTTAATCAACTGACTAAAGCAAGATTTATCTGCAGGAAAACTATTTAAAATCCATTAACTAGAAGTAAGGAAGGCAAAATTAACAACTTTTATTTAGCTATAAATCTATATTATTTATAGAAATTTAGCTATGTCCATGACTCTGTCAAAATCACTAGGATTCCATGATTAGTCTTCAAAAATATTGTGCAATCACTCTTCTGCCATCCAAAGTTTGCATACACTATCATGCCATTATTTTGGTAGCCACAAAATTTTAAATATTTTGTAATAAAATGTTATAATACTATTTATTCTCCAGTAGCAGCTGCTCAGTTTCAAGCCTGCAAGAGTGCACATGGCGTATTTAATTCCTCTTGAGCTGCAGTTCAACATGAGGAGAAAGAAACTACGATGATTGTGCTGCTATTGCTGCCACCACAGAAGATTACAAGAGATATGAGGTGAGTACAGCTTAAGGGAATTGTGCAGAAAGGAGCTCCAAGTAATTTTTGCCTCTCTCCACTCCAAATTTTTGGGAGTAGAGAAGTGTAGGTTAGAGTCACTTTGGGTGTTTGAAATCTCACCAGCTAGATACCTGAGGACAGGGAGGAAACAGATTATGGCTGCTCTAGGAACTACTGCCTGGGTCGGTGCCTTCTCCCTACTCATCTGTACTTGCCTAAATTAACTCTACATTCAAATATGAACTTGGTTACGGTAATTACTCTTTTTGTGTGATCTACTTAATATGAGTCAAGTTGACTGCACTCTCCTGCAATTGTTTATTTAGTGAGGATGAAGATCTCGCTCTTTATTTTCCAGAGGAAATTAGTCTCTGGCACAGCAACATTTGAATACAGTATCAGATGTGATTTTCGAAGTATTGGCTTAGAGAGGAGGCTCTTATTGGCTTCACTGAATCAGATTTGTCTAGAAAGGTTCTTTCAGAACTTCTAGTTAGAAGACTGGAAGAACTGAATGAGACTCTACTGGATGAGCAGAGTTAAGTTCATCTGGAAGGGATCTACAACGATCATTTAATTCAACAGCCTGACAACTTCAGGTTGAGCAAAAGTTGAAATATTAAACGCATTGTCTGATCACCTCTTAAACATTGACAGGCATAGGGCAACAATTACCTCTCTCAGGAGCCTGCTCCAGTTTTACCAGTTCTCTCAGTAAAGAAATGTTTCCTAATTGTCAGATTTAAACCCTCCCTGATACGTCTGTGAATCTCTCCCAGGCATCTTATAATAGGATGTCAGGGAGGAGTGATTACCAACTCTCTCTTCACTTCCACTCTTCAAGAAGCTGCAGAGAGCAAAGAGGTCACCTCCTCAACCTCCACAAACCCAGTCAAAGCTGTCACAGGAAGCTATGTCCTCTGGGATTGCCCAATGATTTAATCTGCACGCAAGCTCATGATCATGAGATCTTATAGACTCACATTTCACTTAAGAAATACTCTGTTTCTTATCCAACAAGGTATTTTTGATGATTGGTAGAGGGGTTTTTGAGGGTATATGTGGGGTTGCTGGTTTCTGTTCGTTCTTTTGTGGGGTTTGATTTTACAAGGAAGCAGAGACTCCTTATGTCATTTGCACCAATTCTGCAATCACTGAGTTACTGAAGATTTCTACTTCCTCAAAATCTTAGCACTGGGAGTGCCTAAACTTCAAAGTCTAGTGCCCTCAGGATTTTGAGTCATCTGCATGGAGCCAGAAAGTTTGACAGGATTTCCACTCACTCCAAGAGACATCTACAGAGTGGAGGGATCTGTTAGTGTTGAAGTGTGGGCAAATGTTCATTGTCACATTAGATACAAAGCTCTGAAGTTTTACCATCAAAAATTTACTCTTCCTATCACTTAGGACTATTTGCTCCCCTCAGATATCTACTGGCAAACCTGTCTCCAAGCACACCCTGAAACAGCAGCAGAAACCTCTCTTGGAACGCTTAAAATCATCCTAAAGACCCAGCTATGTAAACATCTGCCATGGAGTTCATGACCACCATGGGCACACGGGGACTTAAGTAATAGGGCAGTTACTTCAAACTAAAGATGTTAGAAAACTTCCCAAGTCGCAAGCAGATCACCCTAGGGAAAACACAATAAGTATGTATGAACTGTGAGAAAATTTGACCCATATTTGGTTCTATACAATATTGTTTTTCTAGTGTATTTATTCAAACTATAGATATACAGACTGCAATGATACTAAGAGACTACATGTGCCAAAAAATCCAACAAGTGGGAGTTAAAATACAGTGAGGGATATCACATGAAATAAATAGTCTTTATTGTGAAAGCCACAAGTAACTGGAAAGGGAGGAAATGTTCTAGGTAAAAACTTGCCATGTTTTACTTTTCTTACTCTTTCTCAAAGTTATTTATTACAGACATAACTCAAAGGCACAGATCTTTGATCTGATCCACTAGCATACGTACTTCTTGCACATTGTATTTAATCTGTGTAGTCTGAAGACAGATGCATCAGAAGTGAGATTATCTGTATTTAATGTACAGCATCTTTATGATCCCTGATTACTAATTACACTTTATTTAGCTCACAGTACTAATCATCTCTTTGCTGTCCTGATTTCTTAAATTTCACACAAACTTTGTCCAGAGGTTCTTTACTGTAATTTTATTACTGTAACTCCTTATGTTTTATATTCACTAATGTTAAAATCTACCTTCATTCCATCTAGAAGTACCTTGATTAAGCTATAGAACTAAAGAACAAATTCTTAAAAAGGAAAAGAAAATTAAACAAAACATAAAAAAAGCCTATGAAAAAACAAACCAGAAAAAAAAAATAACACCATGGGGTTTTTAATCTCAGTGTTTGAGATATTCAGCAACATTGTTTTCTAGTGAGAGTAATTCACAATAATATTTTGTGTGAGCTGTGAAATAAACATATGTAAATACGCACATTACTGCTCATGATTTTTTTTATTTTTTTGTCTCTTTCTTATGTCATGGATCAAATATTTCAAGTGAAAAATGAAAAGCCTTACAAGTCTTTCAGTCTTGAAATTTATTTGAGAAACTAATTGAGTAAAACATTTTTCAAAAATTATTGATAATCTGATATGTTGCTTTAAATGCAGTCTGCCCTTTATAAGACATTTTTATAGGACAATGTGTTCAAAATATATTATAAAAGAGAGAAAGGTCAACACTTTAAGGCCAGGATTTCTACAAAAGTTGTCTGAAAATTTTCAAAAAGAATAGTAATAAATAGAAGAATTAAATATGATAAGGTATTAATGTCTTGATCTAGTTCAGTCATTTTTTTGAAGAGGCTGCAAAAAAAAGCTAATCACTTTCCTGTCATTGTGACTAGCTACAGAGAAAAGAAAGCTAAAATATAAGGGCATGTACTAAATAAAACCACTGATTTCAACAATTCCCATCACTATCATCTCTTAGAATATGAATGTTATTACTGCTTTTCAGTATAGAATTGCTTCTGCTGTGCCCAGCCAAGCTGTTGGCCTCCTCAGCTCTTGAACCTGTACAACTGAAAAAAAATTTGGAACAACCTCTTTTAAAATGCCCCACTTAAGAAAGAATGAGGCTAGTACTGCTAGATACCACACTCTATCCTTTCTTGTTGACAATACTCATCAAGAATTGATAGAAGGAGGGAACCAACATAAGGCCCCTGACACAAAGCAGATGAACCCCAGGGATGCCTGCCATATAAACTTTGATCACAATGCTTCATAAAAAGCATGGAAAAGTTTCCATAAGTTCATGATCTGAGAACTCTGGCAAACACAGAGAACAAGTGATATATAAAAACCTATAGGGAAAGGAAGAAGAATTATCCTTAAGACAATGCCGTGGTCTTAAGACAGTTTTGAAATCTCCCAGAACAGCTAATTGCATGGAGTAGAAATACTGTTATCACTTACTCCATGTTGGGGACTACATGAAATGATGATCAGTCTGGTGGAAAAGTTGGTTACTGGGTTTGTGATGCAGAAACTGTTTTTTAAAAGCAGCTCTTACTTGTGCCACATCTGCATATGCTGTTCTGATACTCTCCTGTTTGAGCAGATTCTTCTTAGATATTTACCGAGCAAACTCTCTCCTAACTTATGGTAGTTTCCACTCCCATTCTCAGTTTATATCAGAATATGACAAAGAGAACTATTTTTTGACTGTTGTTTTAAGTTTGTATTTAATGTATTTTTTTTAATATGTAAACAGAAACAGAGACATTAATTTTCTTAATACAGATATTATACTACATAGACTTATAATTTATATTATATAAATTTTCACATTTTGTCCAAGTTTATGTATATGCACATACATTTAAACATATTTTTGCCTATACATATACACACAGAGACATTGTTTTTACATGAACACACAAACACTGCATATCTGCGTAAATACTCAGGAGTTGCTTTATCTGTTTGGGTTTTTTTTTTGTTTGTTTTGTTTGGGGGGTTTTGTAGAATTATAGGTAAAATGTGTCTCTGGAAGCAAGAGTTACTGAGATCAGAGTAGGGAAACTCACCCAACCATGAGGCTACTCAGGGCACATACTGAATAGCAGGCCAGGTGAGGGACCTCAGAGTCTTTCAAATTCTGTTTTAGGTCATTCTGTTCCAATTCTATGGAGTCTGATAATGAGAATATCACACAATGAGGGAAACTGCATTTTGAACATGTGTTTTATCTACATAATAGGAAAATGGATATTTTGAAGGAAACTATAATTAAGAGCACTTTATAAAACATATCAAAGAGATGACAGGAAGGATACATACTGTGTAAGCCTCAAGTGAGTTTGGAAAATTATGATCATTTTAACAGTGAGAAGATCCATGTGAATGCAGCTTTTAATATATTTTACCTGCTGCTTATACTTTTCTAGTTCATTCCAAAAGAATAGCAGTCAGTTGCTAAAGCAGTTCAAAACGCCAAGTGAGCTGTAACTAAATTGGCAATGAAGAATGACTTTGAGTCTCTTCCACAAATGTCTGAAACTTCCTTTTAAAATTTAGCCACAAATAGAAGGAGGGAACCAACATAAGGCCCCTGACACAAAGCAGATGAACCCCAGGGATGAGTCTGCCATATAGACTTTGATCACAATGCTTCATATAAAGCACAGAAAAGTTTCTAAAAGTTCATGATCTCAGAACTCTTGCAAACACATAAAACTGGGGAAAAAAAAAAATAATTGACTACAAGTGGGCTGAAAAGAGCTAGAAAAGAGGGGTATAGAGAAATCCAGGTCACAAGTTTCCACCCTGGCATTCATCCCTCACCAATACATTGGGAAACACCCAAGGCACCAGCAGACATCATCATGGCACAAAAAGCCAGTAAAACAGAGCCAATGCTCTTCAGTTACATAATCCCTGTAGACTTTGAGACTTTGCATGTTAAAGTTCTGTTCCTAAGAACCTCTTCTGTTGCAGATAAAGCCTTTCAAAAGGAGTCCTTGGGGACGTTTTTCAGGATGCAGTTTATGGCTTGAGTCCTTTTTTTGAGGGAAACTAGCTTGTAAGCATATACAGAGGCAAAAATACCTAAATGTATCTCCTAAATAAGGAGAGTTTTAAACTGGACTAAGTGGGAGAAAGGGTGGAATTCTGAGTAACAGAAAAGAAACAGTGGTTGCTGATGCACTAGGCATCTAGAGGGGAATACCTGTTATATACATCTGTACTGTGTTTTCATGGCAAGGTTTTCACGGAGAGGGCTTCTACAAGACACCAGAAGCTGTCCCCATGTCCAAGAGCCAATTCCAGCTGCCTCCAAGAGAGACTCAGTGCCAGAGCAGAGGTTCCATTCCAATCTGTGTAGGACTGTGGTGCAGCAGATATCCACCTGCAGTCTGTGGAGGACTCCATGCTGGAGCAAGTATATGTGCCCCGAATGAAGCTGCAGTCTGAGCTCAAGCTGAAGCAGGCTCCTGGCAGAAGCTGCAGTCCATGGAGAAGCCCACACAGAAGCAGGCTTTCAGGCAGAAACTCTGGACCATGGTCCACTCTTTCTGAAGGACTGCAGTCCAATATCCATATTGGAAAAGTTTGTAAAGAACTGTATCTGTTGAAGAGACAGACTCAACACCAGAGCAGGAGAAAAGCGTGAGGAGGAAGAAGCACCTGAGATGAACTGTTGCACTGCTTATTGTTGGGAGGACATAGAAGAGTCACGACTGAAGCTGAGTTTGGAAAGAAAGGAGGGGTAAGGTGAAGCTGGTTTTAGTTTTGATTTTTTTCCCCCAGATCTTATTCTCATGTTAATTGGCAAGAAATTAAATTAATTTTCCCAAAGTCAAGTCTCGTTTGCCCATGACAGTAACAGGTAAGAGATTTCTCTGTCTGTGCCATGACCCATTATGCTGTCCATTTTATTTTCATCCTATGTCCTGCTGGAGAGGCAGAGTAAGTGATTGACTTGGTGGCTCAAGGTGTGGTCAGGGGCTCAAGTACGGTGTATTTCTCAAAAAAAGTGACAGCCAATAGTCACCAAAGTTACCAAAGTGTCTCTATAGCAATGCACTTCGCATGGTCTCTTGATTTCAGTTGGCGTAGAGTTTAGTTCTCCTCAGTAGCTGATACAGTGCTGCGGTTTGGATTCAGTACAGAAACACTGTTGATAACACACCGATGTTTTGGTTGTTGCCAGGCATTGTTTACCCTTAGTCAAAGACCTTTTCAGTGTCTCAAGCTCTTGCCAGTAAGGAAGTGCACAAAATGCTGGGATGCAGAATGTCCAGTACAGGTGACTCAAACTCTACAGAACATCCATGCCGAATATCTAAACTGAGGTAGTTACCTGAAAGAGGGGCCAATCACAGTGGCACTATGTGGGTTTGGAATCAGTCAGCAGGTAGGGAGCAACTGTATTGTGCATCGCTTGTTTTTCTCAGTTTTTATCATTTTTTAAAATTAATTTATTACAATCATCATTATTATTATATTTTACTTTTTAAAAATTATTAAACTGTTCTTATCTCAACCTACAAGTCTTATTTTTGCACTCTCCCTGTTGCACTGGGGTGGGAGAGCGAGTGGCTCTGTAGTGCTAAGTTGCCAGCTAGGTTTAAACCAAGACACGAGTAACAAAAATTGCTATATACTGTTCAGAGAGGACAAGCAAGGAAGAAGAGGTAGAATAAAAAATGGATTGAATGCACAAAGCTGCCTTTGAAAAGCAGCAATGAATGGGTTGAGAGCTTATGGGTAAAAATTTGAGGCCAAGCTAACAAAGGAAATCTTGTGGTTGATGCTTACTGCAGGCTGCATGATAGAAGGAAGTATGGTGATGTAGCATCCTTATTTCAGGAAGAAACATACAGGTTCTGATCCTACTGGGGGATTTCAGTCACCCTGACATCTGCTGGAAAAGAAGCACAGCAAGTCATAAACCATCCAGGAGACTCTTGAAACATATAAAGGACAACTTCTTCATCCAGTAATAGGCAGTCCAACCCGAAGAGAAGTGTTACTGGACCTAAATCTACCTTCTTTTGGTTAAAGATATTACCCTTGTCCCATCACTACAGGATCTTGCAAAAAAGCCCTCACCAGCTTTCTTGTAGGCCCCTTTCAGGTGCTGGAATTATTAGAGTTGTTCAGTCTGGCAAAGAGAAGGCTTAAGGAAGACCTTATGGCAATATTTTAACACTTAAAAGGCTTTATAAGAAATATGGAGAGAGACTTTCTACAAAGGCCTTTAGTGACAGGAAAAGGGGCAATAGTTTTAAAATTAGAAGTATGGATTTAGATTGAGCATAAGAAAGACATTTTTTACTATGATGATAGTGAGACTATGAAACAGTCAAGAAGAAGCTGAAGAAGCTGTGCATGCCCCATCACTGGAAATGTTCAAGGTCTGACTGGCAAACTTCGAAAAATCTGGTCTGGCAGAAGGTGTCCCTGCCCATGGCAGGGGTGTTGGACAAGCTGAATTTTAAAAGATCCCTTCCAAACCAAACTGCTCTATGCTTCTATGATTCTAAGACTGGCATCTTGCACTTGTTAGCCTGAGCCATCATACTCCATGTCACTTTACAGGGAATCAAAACGAATCATACATGAAACATTTTGACAGTACTAGGAACTGTGTGATAACACCTTCAGACATGGTATTTGCATGATCAAGGGAGAAGAAACAATACAGACACATGTGCTTCTGCAGTTGAATTTCACACTAAGCTAGGCAAGCCTGAATACTATCAGTAGTTATTAATCACTGAGAAACACTACTGGGAAGACAAATAGAGGAATTTAGACCAAAATATAAATTAAGATAAACCACTCTAGATTAAACAACAGATACCACAAGTATGTTCCATCAATAATTTTTAATTGAATTCCCTACAGCTATTTGTTCTTTGATCTAAGCACACTGATAAAGCCATTGTGATTTTTAATTGAATTGTGTTGGTGCTATGCTGAACTCACATACAAGACACAGTCGCATTTGAAGACGTAACTTTTATGCACAAGGATCATTCCTTGTGAACTGCTTCTTGTACAGCTGCACTAAATCACTGTGTTATGTTGCATAATATAAGGAACTAGGTTGTTCAAATTAGAATTACAGGACAGAATTGATTAGTAAATATTTCATCCATGAAAACTATGCAATTATCAGACCCTCCATCTGAAGAAATGATAAGCATTCTTAAGGATGGAACCTAGATTTTCACAGCAGATTTGGGGGGGGGAGGGGGGGATAAGTAGCCAAAAAATTTGGTATTTATAACAGTATATTTCTGTTATTTTCTGTACAAATACAGAAAATATATTTTCCTGCTATTTATAAATAGTGAACATTTAGTCAAAAGACTGAACTAATTTTAATTGCATAAAACCAAACCAATTAAAAATCTTATTTTGAATTAATAGTTATGTCTGTGAGGAGAAAATATGTCTATTCTAATCAAAGACAACAATAGCCTTTTTACACTTAACACAACACTCTAGTTTCCATGAAGCCCTTGAATTTAGAGTCTCAGATAAAAGATAATCCTGTTCTTCTCAAAACTTGTCTATAATTTTACACCTATTTGTACACACCTCCTTTATGTTACATCACAAAGATGAATGCTGCCATTTACAATCCCACGGAGATGTTGAGGCCTTTATAACGTGTTTCTGTACTGAGGTATACCCCTCTCTAAAGCAAAAGAAAAAAGTATGCGAATATTGAAAAATTTCTTAATATTTTCTTGAGGTAGGTTCTTTCTGTAAGTGAGTAGCCTTGTAAAAGGAGCAAGTAAATAAATAAATTAACAACAAAAATTATTAAACAACTGCAGAAAAAATTGCAAGTAAAATTGGATATAATTGTGCCAAAACTAATAAGTTTTCTATTTATTTAGAAAACTTTCACAAGTAATTTTTTTTTTATTACTAAATCACTGCATTTATCACAGAATCATAGGATAGATGAAGTTGGTAGGGGCTTCTGAAGATCATCTTGTCTATACAGCCCTGCTCAAGCAAGATCACCTAGACAAGGTTGTCCAGGACAAAGTCCAGATGCCTTTTGAATATCTCTAAGGTTAAGAGATTTCACAATGGCTTTGGACAACCTGTGCTAGCGCTCAGTCACTCTTCCTGTGAAAAAGTGCTCTCTGACAATCAGATGGAACTTCATGTGTTTCAGCCTGAATCCATTGTTGCCTGTCTTGTCACTAGGCACTGACTGATGAAAAGAGCCTCGCACTGTCTTCTTTGCAGCCCCTCTTCAGGTTATTTGTACACATGGATATTTCCCCTGAACTTTCACTTCTCCAACCTGAGCAGCTCAGCTATCTCAGACTTTGCTCAGATGAGATGGTCCAGTCCCTCTATTATCTTAGAGCCGAGTAGAGGATCAGGATCAACTTCCCTGGCCACTGTCAACACCTTTCCTGTTGTAGGCCAGGACACCATTAGTCTTCCTTGCACAAGAGCACAATGTTGGTTCCTGTTAGACATGAAGCCCACCGGTCTTGAAGAGGTAATCTAATGAAAGAGACAGTTCACAGACCTTTCACATTGCTTAGAAAATTAACTTTGATTTAAGAAGGACCTAAACTTTCAGTATTGATACTTCTTGGCAAGACTGGTTTAGAAGAACATTTTGTTTGCTTTACCTGCTTTGTTAAGACATGCTAAGTTCATGCACTGCTCTTCTTTATGAATATGCTTTTTCATACATAATGTATCATGCTTTTATTCCATCATCTTTGCATTTCAGTTTACCACGCTTATATTATCTCAAGTTTGAATGCTTTGTTTGATCTTGGTTTCATATTAAAACAGTCTGAAAACATTCCTAGAAGCTTTTGAAGATGTTCAACTTTTTAAAAAATTTATCAATTTTTATTGCAATGGATATCAGTGTGATTGAAATTTGCTATCAGCAACTGGTTATGTACTTGAGCACTTCCTGACATATTCTGACAGTTCTACAATGGTTCCCATAATTTCCTCTGGTCAAGTTTAGTTAACCTTAGACTTCAGTTGAACAGTCTACGTTTAGACAACTATTTCCTATTGGAATAGGTTGATAGAACAAATCTAAATCTGAGTTCCTAGTGAATTCCATTTTTTTCCTTACTATACATCACAAAATTGCTAGAGAAATAAGGTCAATAAAAATGTGACCTAAATATCGCACCAAAGTGAAATTAATGTTATATTGTTTATGCATACCTCCTTGGTTTTTTTCTCCTTTTCTTTGTTAGCATTTAGTTTGAGATTTCATTCTTCTCTTCCTTGTGTCTAGTATTCCCCATTACCAATGGTAGCTATAAATCAAAAAGGCATGGACAAACTGCAGGTACTTTGGAATTAGGGAGCAGGAGATACAGAGATAGATTATATAAAAAAACCTGCTAACTACTTAACTAAAACAAAAGAGACTTTATTCTTCGAGGATTTTGTAGTCCCCTGTTTAATACTTCAAGTAAATTAAACTTCTTCCATGACACTAATAATCTGAACGAGGGTTGCAAAGCTGGATATAGTATTCTGGGGTGATCTAATGGGTGAAGGCAACGATTAAGGAAAATAAACACCTTCTTTGATCTATTTACTGGCTGTGTTTCTGATCAACTTTCTGTCCATCGGTATCCCCAGGGCCTTTTCAACAGTTTTCCATCAGTCAGTCACTGCTTAGGCAATACAAAGGGCTAGTTTTGTATCATGAAAAGGGGTTAGTCCACACCTGTCACAGACCATTACATCTCTCCCTGTTTAATTTAATAGCATTCCTTTTGGTCCATTCTTTCAAGTTGTCAATGGACCTTTGAAAGGTGGTATCAACCACACCCTTGTTTGGTTCATCCACAAATTTTATGAGGACACAACGACAGATGAATAGAATACATGGAATGGGGTAGGTTCAAGACAGACCCCCGAGAAATTCCCTGTAAGTGGTTTCCACATAGAGCATGACAACTACAACCCTCTCTCGTCAAAAACCCATCTTTTCACCCATTTAGAAAATAAGTTATCCAAGCCACAATGTTTCAGACCTAATCACTGAATCACAGAGTGGCCTGGGTTGGAAGGGACCTCAAAGACCACCTAGTTCCAACCCCCTAAACCAGGCTTACTCAAAGCCCCATCCAACCTGACCTTGAAAACCTCCAGGTATGGAGCATCCATAACTTTTCTGGGCAGTCTGTTCCAGTGCCTTACAACCCTCACAGTAATGATTTTTCTGTCTAATGTCTAATCTAAACCTACTCTCTTTCAGTTTGAAGACATTCCCCCTTGTTCTGTCACATGTCCTTGCAGACAGTTCCTCTCCTTTTTTCTTGTGGGCTCCATTCAGGTAGTGGAAGGTACCGCCTTTCCCCACTCATCTCCACGGCCTTCCATTAATGATTGAAAGCAAACTAGCGGTGACCTCAGACAGCTCTCTCTGCAAGAAGATATTTTAGTTTCCTTGTGGTTTAACCCCAAATGGAAACTAAGCCTCACACAGCTGCTCATTCACTCCCCTGCAGTGGGATGGGGGAGAGAACTGGAAGAGCAAACTTGAGAAAACTCATGGGTTTAGATAAAGACATTTTAATAGGTAAAGCATAAGTCACACACTCAAGCAAATAAAAACATTTACTTCATTCACCACTTCCCATGGGCAGGCAGGTGTCCAGCTGCTCCCAGGAAAGTAGAGTTCCATCATGACTAATGGTGACCTCGGATGACAAAAGCCATCACTTCAAATATCCCCCTCTTCATTTTCCCCCAAGTTTATAGGCTGAGCATAATGCCATGGGTTTGGAATATCCCTTTGGTCAGCTGGGGCCAACTGTCCTCTCCCAACTGCTTGTGCACCTCTAACCAACTCTGGGTACACCTTCTCAGCTGCAATAAAAACATCCCTGTACTATCAATACCTGTACTATCAGCACAAATCCAAAACACAGTGCCAAAGCCGCTAGTATGAAGAAAGGCAAGTCCATCCCAGCAAAAACCGGCATAATTTTCTATATAGAGTCGGTCATTTTGAATGAGATCATTTTGACCTCATATAACAAAAGGATATCCTAGCACAGGGCTATGGGTCTAAGCATACAATCAATGTAAACTGTTGTAGAAAATTAAAATCAGGGGAAAAAGAATACATAAAAACTACCATCACCACTCCTCAATGAATTCTTCTTCTACCTTATATACCATCCTTGTTGGAGGTGTAAAGGAGAAAGATACTGTGCAGAAGTGTTCTGTTTTTTAATATAATTCAGTAAAATCAGGTTTCACAAAATTCAAAGAGAAATTGTTTTCTATGCACAGATTTGCCGAAGTACAGGTAGTTTTCATTTAATATTCTTATAGCCATATTCTTTTATATCATGTACAATGACATTGCTAAGCTCAGATAAATCTCTCTTGGCGGCTCATTCAGAACAACTAATACTAGCACATAATACGGGTGATTTTATTTCCATTTTATTCTTCTAAAAATTAATACAATCTCATATAAGAAACATATAATGTTAATATTTAAGCCAACCAAAATCCTTTGCATAAACAGAGATTATTTATTTTCTTGACTGTCATTAACCCTACAGATTCCCACTGATAACCCTGGAATTCAGTATTTAGTAGATTTTTTTCTTTTAGCTGCTCCAGCAATTTTGTCGTTCATTTTAAAATATGCTATATCTCCAAACACATCAGAGCCTACACTGATAATAGTTTATAAATAAACATTGTTATTCATTTCCATTTTGCAACTCCTGTAAAAAAGATGCATTAGCCTTCATTATTCTGTTCATGAACCTGATGATAATTTCTACATTGTCTTTTTTAATTGCTTTCCAAGTTCACAGCACTTCTTCTACATAATAATCTTACATTTACATTGAATTCTTTATCCTGAAAGATACCAAAGCCCTTCAAAAAATGTGAGCTGAATTCTATCCTCAGTTCTATCCAAACACCCACCAGCTGCAAAGAAATTGAAAATCTCTGAGGAGATAATTTGATAACTTGAATAAAAGAAAATTGATCACTTCAGCAGAAAATACAGAACTAGTTCAAACTGGTAAAAAGTGGCTCCCTGTAATTTAATTTGTTTTTCTTCTGGGATTGCTCATTTTTTCATAAACAGGTTTCCCTAGTCAGCTGGAAGTTTGCATGAAGTTAAAAGACTGTCCTTATTAAAGGTTGATTTTTCTTCTAATTTCATGCCAGTTTTAACTGAATTGCTTTATCTCTGTTCTTACATCAAGTTTTGGGGGCATTTTTGCTCATCCCGAGTTTTTCATAAGCGGTTAATTAGGTCCAATAATATCACAGCTTCAGGTAACTTCCAATCTACCATGTACAGGATGGATCCATCATGTTAGTTATCACATTACAGGTTTTTGCCTGGTAAGAGTATTCTGGTAGCTGTCACCAAAAATATTCATGTGCTCTCTAGCAATATTTTAAGCATCATGTAGCACACATGCTCTAAGTTTTTATTTTCAAACCCCTGTATTTGTACGCTATGCAACCTAAAAAATTGCATGAAAATGAAGATTCTATTACCATCCAAATTACAGATTCTGAACAATGTTTTTTCATAAGCAAGTGAATCAAGTCAAACAAAATAAAAATACAAAACATGTTGTGGAATTTTTAGATACTATAGAATATAGAGAGGAAAGCAAACCAGGCATGTATTTTCTGGGGATTTTCAGGATACCGATTTTTTGTGTATTTTCTTTCTGTTATTTTAATTTATAAGACTGCTTTATCAAAGGCTTCTTCAAAGGCTATATTTCTTCCTACACCTAAGAAACAAATTAAGAACTCCTTGCATACATATTTTTGTCTGCGCAAGGATGACACTGCAGACTAGGTAAGTGTCGAAGATAGTCAAATGGGGACATGTTTAAAAAGGTGATGGTCAAAAATGAATGTAAAATGATATTTCTTAAAGCAAACTGCTTTTTCAGCAAATATTTTTCACCAAATTTTTGTACTTATTCCAGACTACTGCTTTTCCACACTTGTAGATCCACCATGTAATACAAGTTTCAAAAAAGCTCTATAAAGCTCTATAAAGGCATGAGTGACTCCCTCTGTCTTAAAATATTGCAGTGATCTCTAGTCTTGGTCTGCCAGGAGATTTTTTTTTGTAAACAAATCACACTGAGCACAAAGATATACTGCAAATAAAACAAACAAAAAAGTATTTATTCTTTAGCAAGATACTACTCTGATATGTAGGCATTTTCTTACTTTCCTTCAGCAAGAAGGAAACAAACTTTATGAACATCTTTTAAAAATATGCTTTATAACACACTGAGAACTTGTTTGGCCTGATAACAAAAGATCATGGGCCCCAGAAGACAATGAAATTGCAAGTTGAATAATGGCAAAGCAAAACTTTTTACCCACAGATCTATACAACAGAGGCAATGGGAAGATATTTTGTCCTAACGTAAAAATTCTAAGAGAAGCAGTGTTTTAATTTCTTACAGTGCTAATGGTTATCTTTCTTAAAGCTCTTCTTTTGACATATTTCTGAATCTCACTGACCTCCTAGGGCACCCAGAACTCCTTGCTTTTTGCATGGACTTTTTGTCTCCCAATATTTCAAAATCTAGAAAACAGGAATCAAAAGAAAACTCACAAGACCAAGATGCTCATTCAAGTTTTGTTACTAAACTGACTAGAAGAGTTACACTTAAGTGAATACAAATATGCATATAGCTTCTAGATATTCTCAAGGTAGCTCAGTCTCCAGATTTGGGTATCTATCTTCTCTCAGATATATTTATTTTAAAGCTAGAAGTCCACTTATTTCAAATTTTTTTCTTAGCAAAAGGAACACATAAATCCCAACACCCTTCATTGTATATGCTCCTACCCATGTTTTTTCTTAGATCACTGAATGACAAATTACTAGTTCCCAAAGATGTTTAGTAAGTATGGGTTATGAATGTATACTGTCAAAGTAGGAGTAGAATGGGTTTTCAATTGTAAAAAAAATATTTGTGTTACTAACTAATGTCTCACTCATCTCTGGATTTTTTTTTATTTTTACAGGAAGGATTCTCATACCTCTTTGCATGAGAAATAATTCTGCACTTGAATATGCAGCTGTTGTTCATCTGGGTGATCTTGTTACTGACACTCAGGAGAGACCTGACACAGATCCATCAGCTGTGTAAAGCCTTGAGGGGCCACACATGCCAAAAAGAGAAAACGTAATTGCAAATCACATGGGACTGTGAAGTGCTAGTATAAAAGGTCACAGCACATCACCATTTATTCCTCAGTAGCTGAAGTCTGGAAGTAAAATCCTCTATAGAAATGCAGAGATGGTTATATCCTAAAACAATAAGAGAAGGATAGGAGAGGTCACAGTCACAAGAAGGATCTCAGGGTTGCAAAATGGAAGACTCTGGAGGAACTTAATTATTATTCATCATTACTGGAGACATCTTCAAAAACCTCTGAGGCAAAGAAAAATCAGCTCAGACACAGATGTCCAAGATATTGACTAATTTAATATGCAATAGGATTCAAAACCATTTCTCTGTTAGGGCAGTCCCCACGTCTATTTCTGCTAGGGCAAATGGCCAGTTGAAATTGCACATGAAACAGTGAGAAATTTCCACTCTATTTCACTCCCCTTTTATGGTCATAAACCCTTTTCTACATCTTTCTTTGTTCCTATTCACCTTTGCAGCAGCTTCTTCCACTTCATTCCTGGAGATACTGAAAGCAAAGAGGCTAGTAAACCACTAGGCTGTCTGTTTTTAACTTTGGGTACTTGTTATTTCCCCTGGATGGAAACCCCCAACTCCTAAGGGGTCTGAACCACCATGAGAGTGACAGATTTCAGACACAGTTCAGCCTGCCTGTCAAACTAAAAAATCATTTAACGGATTACTTTTCAGGCAACCAAGTTACATACAGTTAAAACAGACTTGATATACATATATGCTTTTACCTTTTGTAATGGAAATTGAATCAGATTGTTTTTAATGGATCGGAGGATGTGCAAAGTACCCTGCCAAATAAATAGTGGAAGTATGGAGAAGGTAGGAAAAGACATCAGATTAAGGAAAAGACATTAGACTCTCAAACTTATCCTATTTTTTCAGTTGCATATTGTCAGCAGTTGAATTCTAATAGATTTTAGAGCATCTGTTTTCTGAAAAAACTGTCTTAAATGTGTATGTGTGCAGAAGCATTAATAAGAGTTACAGGAATAAGACAATCCAAGGTAGGAGAAAGCAATAAAAAGGCTTGCCACACTGCAATATTTAAAAGCTGGAACAGGCCATTTCTCCCCTACAAGGCCATTGCTTATTGCCCTGTTGCAATCAGAACTTGTATTTGCTATCTTCCTACCTCAGCTTTGAAATGCCAAGATAAATTGGGAATCAGAAACTACAGAAATGTCATTCCCCCTTCCGTTTCTACACTTGCAGTGTGGAACATTTTAAGTGCCTCCTTTGAAGATACTATGAAGGTTTTCTTGATACTTTTCAAACTACTTTTGACTGGGGCTCTGCTGCCACGTTTCAAACTTTTATAAAGGTGCCAGGTGTTAAGAGTCACTTTCAAAACTCAGAGGAAAATCTAGACTTCTCTGTTTGACTCAAACATTTATAAGCTTGTTTTCACATTCATAAGGGCTATAACCCCTTTTTTCCCAAAACAGAAAAACCCCAAAAACTGTAGTACATACGCTTTTATACCAACTTTTAAGAATTGGGTTTTTCAGTATAATTCTTTATTAACCCTATTCTGAATCTGACAATGACAATATTATCCACAAGAGCAAACTGTTAAAGACACATGAATTGCAATATATTATCTCGTTCCACATGATACCAACAAATAACATAATACCAAAACCACAAATATAAATTTGAACTTCTGACCGTGACAGAAGAAGAAGATATTAAGAAATACAGAACTCCCTTTGCACGCCAAAACCTATCTCAAATTCTCTTACACAACTGACTAAATGACTACGTTGATTAAACTACTTCATACTGCTGTTGTACACATAGTCAGAGTGTTTGTTGAAAGCCAAACTAATTTACTGTGGTGTTGACATAAGACTGTATTTATGTAAGTAGTCAAAGCAGACAGGGTAGTCAGTCACTATGTAGCGGCAAGGGGAGTCTCTGTTGTAACAATTCTTGAAATGGTATTTTACCTTCAACTTGACTTGCCCCACTGACCACTCTATTCAATTTTTATCATCCAACTGCCCTTTGGTTCTACATGTCCCTACCAGCACATACATAAAACAAGATCACAGGTCAGGAACATGGAAGCAATTCAGACTAAAAGAAACCTGAGGATATCTCCAGTTCAACCTCCCTCTAGCTGTCCTGGATAAGGGGTCAGACTAGACTGACAACATAAACTTTCTGGCCTGCTTTGCTCTGCTGCTTGACTGTCCTCTCGCTGATCCAGCCTGAATCTCTCTTGTTTCAGCACCTGCACATGGCTTCTCAGCCTTTCCCCATACCCTAATGTAAACAGACTGGCTGTTGCCTCCTCAATTGCCTGTCAGTGACGAAGAGTTGCTGTTAGGTTCCCCTAAAACCATCTCCTCTCCAGGCTGAATGGTCTCTAACCCTGAAGGAACCCACTCTCCTCACAGACTTGATGCTGGCCTTCTTTGCTTCCAGGACACACCATGGACTTCTACTACCCTTGCCATCCACCACATCCTACAAGCCTGTTACAGAAGAGCTGCTTGTCAGGCAGTCAGTCTCCAGCATGTATTGTTATGAAGGGATATATTCCTTCTCAGGTGTATGAGTTTGCATTTGTCTTTATTGAATATAATTAATTTCCTGTCAATCCATTCCTCCAAATTCTCCAGGTTCCTCGGGACAACAGCTGTGCCCTCAAGCATATCAACTGATAGTTACCTCCTCGTCTGTTATTTACAGAACACCTTATATGCAAGCATTCCATAAACTCCTCCATATTAACAATCAAGATGCTAAGTAGGGCTGGTCCCTTTGCTGCTCCACTTGTTACCAGCAACCTGGTAGAATGTAACTCATTATCACTACCTGCTAAGCCTAACAATCCAACGAGTTTTGTACCCATGTGGTTTTTCTCCCATTCAGAGTATATAATCCTAACTTGGAAAGAATACTGTGGAAGACTGTCAAAAGCCTTGCTGAAGTAAAGTAAATGACACCCATTCCTCTCCTGATGATCAAAAGTCTGGTTATTTTTTCATATAAGGAAATCTACTAGATCAAACATGTTTTACCCTTGTTAAATCAAGCTTTTACAATCATAGGCACAGAAATATTTTTCAATAAGACACACTACATGACCTACGTTGGTATCAAAGTTAGTTGACTAGTTTGTACTTCCCCAGATACTTATTTTGGTACTTTTTTTTAGGAGTGTAATATTGTTTTTCCTCCCATCACCTCAGACATCCTCCAATTTTCAGGTTTTAAAGATGCTAAAAAGCAGCTCTATGAAGATACTGATCAGCTGTCTCAGCAACCTTTGATGAAGCTTATCCATGGATATACTACGGACCAAGTTCACCCAAACAAACTCTGGCTTGATCTGCATTCCCTTTCTTCTCCTTGCATCCCTTCACCAGTCTTTGTTGCTAAGACTGAGGCTATGAAGGCACTGAGTACCTCTGCCCTATTTGTATCCACAGTAATTAAATTATTTGCCCAATGGAGAGACAAAAAGAAAGTGTCCCCCTAAAATGAGTAGCCCACTCAAGTGAGTATGAGGATGGAGCTCTGACCCGACAACGTGACAGTAATTGCAGCCAAAGCCTCAACTACTCCTGAAAAGGACATGGTCTTGCAATGGGAAACTGGAAGTTCCATCCTCAATAAGTGGGCTGGGACAGGGCCAGTGGGTCCAGGTATAGATGCTCAAATGTCAGCACTTTTTACGGACATCACTAACCACAATGGCCTATACAAATACGCCTATTTTTTAATAATAATACTTGTCATCATATGTAATGATAGTGACAAAATCAACAAAAAAGCAACTTTACTCTTAGTTGTTCTTATTAGTTTATATTTTCTGAATCACACTAAAGGCACTTGATTTCTGAATACCTTTTGACAGTGAGTAAATAACTCTTATAATACTTTTGATGGCAAGTATTATTAGTGACTGTATAAAAGTTTTATTTAATATTTTTTCACAATTGCTTGGCTAGTATGTATTGTACTGTTATCCTGCAATAGCTAGACTATAAAAGAACTGCTCACCTGTACAAAGCCTCTCAGTTGTTTGGAGAGTGATGAACTCTAACCCCACTGTCACTATGAAATTCCAAGCGACCATTTTGTGCAGAAGAGTGATACTAGCAGTGGGACACTAGTGGGCTCCATGCTTTTTAGAGCATTGTTTCTTTGTTATTCCAAATTACATCTATGCTGTCACAGATGACCTACTTTTTCAAGGGGTTGTGTATTTTCATTTCATCAAGTATCACTATTGTCTTCAAGACAGCAATAAAATTAATTAATTTGTTCTTTAGGCGCTGGTTTATAGCTAAATACTTCTCAGACTGTGTGATGTTTGGTAAAGGGCTCTTAAAACTTCTATGATGAGTCTATAAGAAAATCTCGTTTGCAGTTTTAATACCTGTGCTAATTTGGAAAACAACAGATTTCTATGGCCTGCTACAATAGCAGCAAGCCATAGAAAGCAAACACTTGTATATTAACAAGTATCAGGTAATGATTTTATGCACATAATAATTTTCAAGCAGTCATTACTCACTGGTTTGATTTATCAGATTTCCATCCTCTGATGCTGATCTGTGTCTCCAGAAAATACCATTCTAAACACTATCTTTTTTCAGTTACTAGACACACCTTCAAATTTGCCTATTTATAATGTTTTTAATTTTGAATAAAACCTGGGTTTTAATGCACATGTATTCAGCCCACATTCAAAAATAAAGAGTGCTTCTATCTTCTGTGTAAACTTTTGTATTCCTTTCGTCACGTCTTTATCATTTTACATGCTATTTACTTATGAACCACAGGCTTCCTTGTTCTAATTTATTAGGTATTGAAAGAATTATGCTAGTGCTAGCTCTGCAAGATTAGGTCCTATGTTTTAACAAATCTCCCTTATAAATTATCGCTCCTTGTAGTTCTTATACTAGCACTGCAGGTTCTGTGATCTTTATAAATGAAGACCAACCCCTTACTCCATTAAAACCATTGGCAAAATTCTTGTTAAATTCAGTGTGAATAGATTCAAACTCTTATGTCTCAGTGCCAAGTAATAGCTAGCAGCTATAGTGATAAACACCTACTCATTATTTTTAAACCTTGACAACATAAACAGGTTAATGTCAAAGTAAAACCTAATGGCAACTTAGTTTGATGACACCACCACATCACTTTGTTTTGTAACTGTCTGAAAATTTACATTATTTTTTAATTTCACTCTTTCCACACATCAGATAATCCAGAGTTCAGAAATTAACTTATGGATGATGGAAGATCAATGTTGCACCTCTTTGAAATTCTGCAGTGTTACACCGTTAAAAAGCATGATACCAGTAATTGTTTTACCCTTCGAGAATAATAATTCTTCTTATGGCAGTGCCTAACGTATTATGGCCTGATCATGCAAAGTCCTAACTACAATAAGATTTACAGCCTGCTCATCACCCAGTGAAATCAATCCAATATTTGTTAAATTTAGATCAGATTAAGGAAAAGCTGCTCTGACCAAGTATTTGCTGCCAAATGCAATGAATTTAGGGGTACTGGCCTTCACACAGGAATTCATTCTATGACTGAGTTTTATAATATTAACATTTGGTAAGCAAAAGAGTGATGAATGTCGGCTAAGGTGATGACTGACTAGGTGGAGAGCAGTGGATATGTTTATCTTGACCGTATCAAGGCTTTCAACACTGTCATTCATAATATCCTCAAAAGCAAGCTTATTAAGTATCAGGTAGATA
This sequence comes from Origma solitaria, assembly GCA_013397895.1. NCBI lineage: Eukaryota > Metazoa > Chordata > Aves > Passeriformes > Acanthizidae > Origma > Origma solitaria. The sequence continues at coordinate 517,567 of VZRL01000245.1, read as the reverse complement.
AATGGACAGTGAGGTGAATTTAAAAGAGGACTGCCAGGTAAAAAAGGGTTGTGAACAGAGGAACAAAGTCCAGCTTGAGACCAGTCCCTAACGGCGTAACCTGGAGACTGATACTGAATCCAAAATGAGCTGGATAAGGAGAGAATGAACCCTTAGCAAGTTTGCATATAAAACAAAATGGGGTGGGGTGGGGGGAGAGAGTGACTGATATTCTGATACTCCACGTCTGTGCTGCTATTCAGAGGGTTCTGGACAAACTGAAATGGGTTGGGAAAACGTCACAGAGTCTAGTACAAAGAAATGTAAAGTTATCCTTCTGAAGGGGGATAACTCAGTGCATGATCATACCCAAGAAGTTGAATGGATGGAGAGCAGCTTTGCTGAAAAGGACATCTGGGTCCTGGCGGATGCCAAACTGACCATGAACCAGTTTTGTGCTCCAGTCAGGCTGGGCATCACAGTACCGCGATATGGGCATAAGGAACTCCAGTAAAAGTCTGCAAAGGTGGTTAAGTGGCTGGTTAAGAGGCTAAGAGATCTGGAAGTGTATAGCCTGAAGAAGGGTCAGGAGGAACATATTGACATCTATAAACACCTGACCACGGCCAGGGGTGAATGGACAAGATGGAGTGAGATTTTTCTCAGTGATACCAATACTAGGAGGCAATGGGCAAAACTGAAACTGAAAATCATCTTGTGAGCCCCTCTGTACTGGGCAATTTTCCTACTGCACAGGTAGGCACGAATTAGGTCAAAGTGTACAGAGTGATGCACAGGCAAAAGGTAGCTAGTTCCAATAGAGAACACTGAGTTCCTGTTTAAGAATTATGTAACATTCCTTACTGAAAGGTGATATCAAACTATATAATTCTGCAGTTTTTCCTTCTCTAACACAAATCAAGGAACACTATCTAGTGACAGAAATGTAAATCATGTAGACACACATTCTTTCCACTTCTCACTATTTTCTGGGGAAAAAATCAACTGCTCCACACTGATGATCTCTGTTTATTCTGTTTGCATCCTAACCACTCTTAATATAGGCTAATGTAAGGCTCCTTTTTTTTTTTTTTTTTCCCCTTTGTTTTTTTTTTTGGATATACAAGAGGACTTTACTCTTGTACTCTTCCTGGAACAAAAAGTTTGCTATGATCCCAAATGGTAGTGCCAGGTAAAAGTCTGTGAATTTGATACGTGCCTATAATAAACAGACCTTATAGATTTCAAGATAATAGCTAAAAAAAAATTCCCATCCAGAAGATATAAATCTTGAATTGCAAGGTCAAAAGTCTTGCTCAGTAATGGAAACATGAAAAATATTTACAATCAATCACTAACTCACATACCCCTCTCAAATGAGCTGGTATATTAGGCATTACATTATACCATGTTTCAAAAGAGCTTTTTTAATACTATATTTTCAGTAATTTGCTTTACAAACTCAGACTGTAATTATATTTTTTTACAGGGTAACAGGATAATATAACAGCATCATGCCTCAAACAAAACCAGCTTAACAATGGTATTCAGTTTAAACTATTGCATATTTTGGCTCTGTTAACAAAATAACAACCCTGCAGAAAACTATTGTCAGAGGTTTCTCTGATTCTAGGCATTTTCCCTGGCATTAAGGTGTCTTAGGTTTTGCCACTTTTCTATTAATAGTTTCTGCAGTTACAGTCCAGAGCAATAAGTTTTCAAACAGCTAGCAACAATGGTAGCAGTACGGTATACGCTACATTTGATTTTCTTAGGCATGACCAAGGAGTAGATTCATATAGAAGAAAAAGTTTCAATATAGTGAAGAAAGATGCTGACAAAAAAGTCATAAATTTCTGCATAGCAATTTTAAAAGAAAATCTTCAAGCTTCAAATCTAAATTTTTTAATTCATTTTAGATGAGACTTTAATGAGGACTTACCTGACACAATTGCTAGTGGAAAGAGTGACTTATCAAAAACAAAAGTATTTCCCAGCTTTGAGAAACATAGCAAACAAACAAACAAAAATTATTTACAACACATTATGACAGACTGCAAATGTGACTAAAAATTTCGGTCTTGAAGAAAGATAGAAGAAACCTTCTTCCTTTCTATCAGTGCAAAACCAAGCTACTTTTCCCTGAAATCATGAGCTGACAAATTGTAGTTTTTAACAGTAATTTTATCTCTAATATATAAGGTTCAAAACTTTAAAACAGGGTTTTTCAAAAACATGCTTTCTTAAAGTCCCTTCAGATTTTCAGATATATGATTGAAGTACTTCCAGTGCTGATAAACGTGGCTGTGTGGAAATTGCTCAGATTCCTCTCCTCTTTCCACCTTCCCCAGTCCGTCCTTTGAAGGATTCGTTCTTCAAAGAAGGATTTTTGCACTGACTGAGGGAGTACACCTCTCACTATACCCATGAGAGTTCACTGGATTAGTTAAAAAAACCCAACAAACAAACAGAACTTATGATTTACACTCTCCTACACCTAAATGTTCCAGGTTGCTGTAAAGCTTGGGGAAAAAAGGAAATCAATGGTTTCTTAAAAAGTTAGTAAGCAATTTTGGTATTTAGATTTCAGTAATACTTAAACAAGGTGAAATTATATCTGGCCTCCACTTGGCTCTATCATCTATGCAGACTGGATAATATAATTTATTTAAAATATATTTATTTTTGTCTTTGTGAAACACCACTTCTGCAGGCTCTCCAGTACTGGTCTTGTTTAGACAAAGGAAATGTCAGACACAAATTATATACATACAACTCACATAAGGACATAAATAACAGTCATAGTGTCTTCTTTTATCAGACAGACTTTATTTATTTATTTACTTACTTACTTACATACTGGGCTGTGTGCTGGAGAAGTGACTAAGGAGGTGGAACAACATTTTACCAGCACAGCACTGTCAAACCGTCAAATGTGAACTGCAGTCTAACTGCTAAGGTAACAAATGCCCTAAATCCTTCCCTTAAAGTGTTGAAAATCTAAAAGGAAAATCAAGAGCATTAGTATGACCTGAAATAAATTAGAAATCTGTGTTTAAGTGGAAATGTATCTGAGGCAACAAAAACTAACAACAGCAACTCATAGGTGAATCTTACAACCTGCAAATACATTGAGAATAGTACAAAGAACACTAGGCAGCAAGTAGCAAGTAGCAAGCCTACTGATCTTAAAAAATACCCAGAACCCTGTTTAGCTTCTCTTTCAAAACTACATGAGAATAGTTCAAAAATTTTCATGCACAAATGTTATGCTTTGAGCTTTCTGTCTTTTTAGATGGGCAATGTTAATCACTTTGCTTACAAATTCTAGTTTTGTTTTCATAGCCAGTGCAGTATTGCTATTTTATTCTAAACACATTTATTGGAATTTAAAGTAATCAAAACAATTTAAAACAGCAACTGTAGGAGCAACAGAACCAGAAAGTTTTTAGTCCATCTGTCTATCAAAATAAGCAACAGACTGTTGATGAAACAAATCAAGAAACCCCTATGAGATTAGTCAATATTACTTAGCCCAACAGCCATGCTAGTGCATTAGCAGAGGAGCAATTGTGTTAATTTTAAAGCGCACTATAGTAATTTGCCTTAACAGCCAATGTAAATCCAGTATTATCCTTCAGGTTTCTTGTTTTGATTGGCGTAATCCCTTCGAGCGCCTTATACTTCTTGGTACAAGGAAAAATGACGAAGAGAGTCTTTTTGAGGCATGATTATCTCAAGTCATAAAACTACACACATCACAGTATCTTCAGGGAGTACTTGCACCACTGTATCAACTTTTGCAGACATGCATTTAGGACAGGATTACTTATTTAAAATACTCTTTAACTCTCAGTCTTCCACATTATACCTTTCACATATGTCAGCTATAGAGTCCTGAGACCACAAAATGAACACCTAAAAGAACACGACAAATGCTTCTTTTCAATAAGCTTGGAAGATTGAAAAGTCATTTAGTATGCAAAGAAGACAGGTTTTTTTTAACCTACTATGGCTATCATGGTGAAGTCAAAATCTAAGTAATATAAAATGTATTATTTCATAAAGGCTTTTTTTCCTTTAAGTCCTTAAATACTTTACCCATAAACAGGTGCTTGATCTGAAAGCTTTTTCTCTGGCATCTCTTCCTTTTCTTGCAGTACTTTCTGATTCTGCATATTCCAGCAATCATGCCCTATACATACAACATATATATTGTAGGTATATATACATATAAATACATACAATACAGCTGTCCTCCAGTTATTTTAATTTTCTAAGTGTATTTCTGCTGATGAAGTCCAGTCCTTGGATTCCTTAAGTATATATTGTTGGTAGTACAAATTGAGCAAAGAATACTGCAAACTTCCAAAAAGCATTGAGCAGCTAATTGCAAGATTTCACATAAATCATAAAAGATGACACTTCAGTGCAGTAATCCAAAGTTAAAATGGAATAACAGAATAGTGTTTGTCCTTGAATTGCTATGGCTTGTAAATGGGAATACTACAATTTATTGCTAAAGTTTAGATTCTTTAAAAAGCAACAAAACTGCCTCCTTGCCAAAGCTATAATGGGCTATTCTATTTATAGGCTTTTCAAAAGCTCTGCCAGCATAGTTGTTGTGTGTGTAACAAATGTCAATGACCATAGCCTTACAAAACTTTCAATCAGAGACGTATTATCATTAACTTAAAGATGAAGAACTGAATAATCACAATCATTAAAGGCTGTCTGAATTTATATTTAAGGAATGCAACATGAGAGGAGGGTGGTTGTACACCAAAAGAGCTGATTAAGAATATCTGACACTGACACTAAGTGAATCTCTGGAATCTCTAGATGAAGAAAATGAGCTGGAGTGATGCTAGCCTGATATTTAAATTTCAAAACTCACTGAATTCTCCGGCCCTTAAGGCTAGCCCAGTAAACTGTATTCCTAAGAACATGTTTCCTACTAAACTCTATTCCTAAAATGATGTTTCTAGATTTTCATTTAATACACTTCTTGCTCCAGTTGCCTATTAGTGCAACCTTTATCTCAGAGTCTTTTCTACTTCTGCTCCAAGCTGGACTTTCTTGTGCACTGGTCAGGTAATTGACAGCCATCTTCCCATGGGAATGATGCCTATGGCTGGTGAAGATAAGACCAGGAAAGAATAAATCTAAGGTGTCCTAAACGTCTCAGCGAACCAGGGACTTAAGCCAATTACAAGTTGAACTGCTTTATGTGAACTCTTCAAGTGTCTGCCCAATTCCATTTGATCTAAAAATTTCTCTCAAATTCATCTGAGAAGTTTTTATTTTGTGCACTTTAAGAACGAAGATTTGACAATGCAAACCACAGGATTGTAATTGTTGTGTTGAAGATATAGGCTTGATCTTCACCAAAGCCATAATATAAACACACCCAAAGAGGGCAACAAGGCTGTTGGAGTGCAAGAAATTTAAACTTTGTTACATTTTCTGAGTTTTATTCTAGAGATTTCACAGTGAAGATTTTTTTTAAAGGGTTATTTAGATTCTTTCTGAGTGAGAAAAAATGCCAGCTTCAGATCCTTCTTTATGCCATAACCTGGGCATGTAGTGCATTTCAGGTATTCTGGTGCTCTGCAACAGCTTTGTTATGCTACCTGTCATCCTGTAATACAGAATTCTGCTTAAACCATTAATATTTCATGGGAGACAAAATGCATCCACAGACATAATAAATGCAATAAACACAAATACATAGGAAGTCTTAGAGTGATTAATGCAGACAGATTAATGCTAATAAAATTATCCAAATTTTTTTTTTTTTTTTGGTAATATGTAGACAGGAATAAACAATGAAAAGACGGGTATTACAAGATTTTGGATTGTTATGGTCTGAATAATTGGAGTATGGTAGGACAAAGCAGACAAAGGTTAGAAGAGGAAGAATAAAAGCATGATGTAAAGAGATTGCCCAGGAGTGTAATACTCCTTTAAAAATCCTCATGTGTTCTTGGAATGCAAGTCCAGAACTTAATTCTTAAGCTCCACTACTTGATTTGCCATTTCATAGTGTTTAGACAAAGCATCAGACCTTTGGCAGATGCATTTCAGATGTTTTGCTTCCATTCCTCTTGTCTTCATACAGCTCCCGCATTTCATATTGCCTCAGGGTGAGACTCAGCAGAGCTCATAACTGAGGTGAGCAGAGGCAAAATGAACAACCAAACCACCATAATAATTAGCAAACCATAGTAAATCATACGGTGTGGCATTTCTGGAAGAGTAAAGGATCTGTACCTAGGTGGGATCAGTGCAGTGAAAAGTTAGGTGTCCATCAACCCCCATCCAGGTATCACTAGTCCAGTTAATTACCACTTAGGAACTATTAGGCTTGACAGCATGAGCTCTGTCAATCACGGTTGGTACAATGTGATGCTGAAAGTGGAGCAGTCACTAAGGATGGCCCTATTTCTAGCTAACTTAGTTTGGCAGAATGTTTGTGTGCATCAACAGACTGAAATGTCAGAGAGCTGAAGATGATGTGGGTGAATGTGAAAAACCAGAAAAGACTGCAAAGAAAAAGGAAGAAACCAGAATAAAAAAATGAGCAAGTAAATACAAGGAAGAGCAGAAGATTAAAGGTATGAATCAATGTTGTAAACAAAATTCTTAAAACAAAAACACAGGCAGTTTTGCATTAAGACTATATTTCAATCAGGTTGCTGTCATAGCCAGGATAAGCATCAATTAAAATTGATCATTCAGCTTATTAAATTCTTTATGTTATAAGTGCCCTTTCATCACTTGTTATGCCACCCAGTACTCTTCTATAGCCTGTATAACAAAAAAGGATGTAAAGCAGCAACAGAAGTCCCAGGTGTGGAGAATTTTGTACCCTATGATAAGACATGCACCCCACTGAAGCAGCCCATTAACAATACCCACACAGTGCTCATAACCCCTAAATACCTATTCATATCTCTGTATGACTAACTAAAGCTCTAAATAATACTAATATCATAGATATTTTGCATATTTCCTAGGTGTTCCTGTTATACATAATTCTACCTATTTTCACATACATTTCACAAAGAATTTACATTTGAAAACTTTAATCTTGCTTTTGTGGTTTCTTCTAATTGAGGGGTTGGCTGGTTGGTTGGTTGTTTTTTCCTGAAGGGTTCACTCTGGATACATCCATGCTCAATTCATATGCATCTATATTTATTACAACAATGTAGAGAATGTGCAACAGGCATTAACAGTGGAAAACTCTTCAGGGTGCAGGTAAAATACTCTAGATATCTGCAGAAGTGTTGTCCTTTAAAAGAGAATGGAAACAGGTTCCTTCTCTCCCTAAACCAAAAATATTGTCAGCAACTTGGTTATTTTAGGAGAGTGAAACATGCCAGAATGGCATGCTTACAGAAAGCAAATTAGCTCAGACCACTTTATTTCTGTTGCTTATTCTGCATCTATGATTTGTTTCTCTTCTCTTTCTTTACCCTATTATGATAGAATGACAAACTCAGAAAAGCACATAGCAGGTTTTTCAGTGGGTCTGTTGGTAGAAACTGGTTAGCCAGTCCATGGAAAGAGATGTCACGGACACAGTAGGTGACACCTCTGTGGCAGAGACAGAATGGAAACATCTTGCTAAAGTCAAGTTCTATGAGAATGTCATGGTAATTGTAAACAGCTGTCTGTTGTAACATTATCTGGAATATGGTGTAAGGTTACCCATAATTGGTTTTATACTAGCAACTGCCATAACTATTTTTAATAGCTTGCTTTAGCTGGCAACTACAGTTTCTGAAAAGTGATACACACAACAAGATGCCTCCTACAAGACAGAGAGAAGTCCATTTCTTGGACTCTTGTCAAGTGGTAGAACAGAACCACTGAACCACTGAAAAGTCTGGTTTGGAAGTGAATATTAAAGGTCACCTAATCCAGCCACTTCCTGCAATGGGCAGGGACATTTTCAACCAGATCAGGTAACTCAGAACACTGTCTGACCTGACCTTGAATGTTACCAGGGATGGGGTATCTATCACCTCCCCGGGCAACCTACACCAGTATTTTACCACCCCCATCCTAAAAGAATTCTTCTTTATATACACCCTCTTGTAGCTTAAAACCATGACCTCATTCTTCTATTGCTACAAGCAAACTAAGAAGTTTGACCCAATCTTTCTTATAATTCCCCTTTTTAGTGCCAAAAGCCTTCACTTCTCTAGGCAAAACACCAACTCCCTCAGCCTTTCCTCATAGATCTGTCCCAGCCCTCTGATCAACTTTTTGCCCTGCTCTGGACTCGCTCCAACAGGCGCACATCTTCCCTGTACTAAGGACTCCAGACCTGGCAATAGCACTCCAGGCGAGGTCTCATGATGGCCGAGTGGAGGGGGAGCTATCAGCTAAGAGCTAGGGGAGTTAACCTAAAATCTTTACACTAGCTTGTACCTATTTGGCTCTTTCAACGCTCTTTTTTAGCCCCATGTTAGCGGCCAGTGTAAGTTTCTGCAGTGCTGCACAGCGTAACACACCCACTAGGAGAAAATTCCCCAAACAGCTGTGGAGCGCTCTGGTTCCCTAAGCACAGGCTGTCACAGTCACAGCCCGTGTTTACAGGAGCAGCAGTGCACTTATATTTACAGGCCGCTGAGCTGCAGCAGGGCTGGGGCCGGCGGGCGGGCATTCCCGGGCGGGGAGACACTCCCGGACGGGCATTCCCGGGCGGGGAGACACTCCCGGACGGGCATTCCCGGGCGGGCAGGCATTCCCGGACGGGCACTCCCGGGCGGGCAGGCATTCCCGGACGGGCACTCCCGGGCGGGCAGACACTCCCGGGCGGGCAGACATTCCCGGGCGGGTAGGCACTACCGGGCGGGCAGACATTCCCGGGCGGGCAGACACTCCCGGGCAGACACTCCCGGGCGGGCATTCCCGGGCGGTGTGGAGCCCGCGGGCCCGCCCAGGGCGATTCCCGGCGCGGGGGCGCCACCTGGCGGCGCGCGGCG
>VZRL01000245.1:408240-508290 GCA_013397895.1 Origma solitaria | reverse complement strand
CCGGCAGTGTTCCCCGCCGCCCCCGGCCGCCGGCACCGCCCGGCCCCGGCCCTTCGCTTTTTGTTTCACCGCGGCATTACGTCATCTTTTCTCTCCACGTGGAAGTAGCCTGGAAACAGTGTTTAAAGATTCGCCCCGATGATTAAACTTCCTTGTTTCTGTGCTCTTCTGTTCTGCTGTTATAGAAGCAGTGCGTTCGGACACTGAAATATGTCAAATGGGAGAGGGATTTCTACCTGAAAGACACATCCGGCTTCTTTTGCCATATTCAGGGAACAAAATACGTACTGTTGGAACAACACACAAAAACAGAACAAACGGTGGTTTGAGAGGTCCTTTGTTCTTTTCAATCCTAAAGGAAAGCTTTTGATAGGAAAAAAAAAGAAAAGCCACTTGCTATCACAGGTGTCAATTCACCTTAAGAAAAGAACTGTACCAGACCTGTCTTATTTTAGTCCTCAAACACAAAAGTGCTGCTGGCTGAATTAAATTTGTTTCAGTGGTAGAATGTCTTTAACAAGGTTTTCAGTATCATCGTCGCTGCAGTACAGCCAGGCAGAAGCCATGATGGGCACTATGGGAGAGAGGTGATGGATAAAGCAAAAACAGCTTTATGGATCTTTTAAAATACTAGTTTTTATGAGGTACACTTATTTCTGGGCATACAAAAAAGCAGTAAATGCTACAATTCCTTTAAGGATTCAGTACTGATACACAAGAATTAAAGAAGAAAGTAGACTCAGTTGCCTTTCCTTAGAAATAATGATGTTACAGCTGGCATTTTGGTATATGAATTTCCAATGTCATGGCAGCATTTTCTCAACTTGTCATGCCTAATTTCTTCTGAAGTTTAACTCAGAGTATAACTTTAACCCTTTTGACTCTGAGAATGAAATAGTAGAGAGCAAAAGGCAATTTTATTTACATTTAAAATATTAGCAATTCTGCAATTAGCTCAATACTGTACAAATTTGAGGATGGAATGGACATTTAATGCCTGTTATAGTTTTAACACTATAGAATATCTCTGTTTGCCCATACTACTTTGACCTCTAGTGAGAGACTTATAACCTATGAAATAAACCAGTGAGTGAAAGACTGTAGCAGAAGGGCTAATTTTGCAGTAATACACTGGGCTTCTAGAAATAGACAGTATCCTTGCTCACATCAGATAACTCCAAGGCACGGTTTCTACATACACTTTTACTGATTCTTAATAGCATGATCTTATCACTGTATGTTATTTGAGTAACTGGAAATTCAATTTAATCCTTCAGCAAGACCAAAATAAACATATAAATGTATAAGCATATATAAGAGGATAATACTATTTCTTATAGAAAAATTGTAATCGTTCATTTGAATTCAGTATGATGTTTCATGTGGATTCAGCTTGATTTGAATTTGAAAAATTGACATAATATTAATACCCTTAATCAGGGTAACTAATAATGTGACATTTAGGCTCTTGGGCTGAATCAAATTAAGAAACCACTAGAGTTTTTGCCAAGAAAACTCTTCTTATGGCACATCCTGAAAGCTTTAATTTTAGTATCACTTTCCTTCTTTCTTCCCAGTTTGAGCTTAGCTTTCCATCTGGCCTGTTTTTCTCAGGAGGTACCAGTAGCAAGCTGTAGCAGAGGAGATAGGTTAAAACAGTGTATCTACTAAAAACAAGTTCCAGTGAGGTTTGTCAACAGTTTGTTTAAAAGGTGGTATTCTCCATCCAGTATCCAGTCTTGGCTTGTCCATCTTCTCTTTATCACTCTACTCCATAGTAGCAGCATTTATACACTCACAGCTAAGCTGTGGCAAGAAAACAAATTGTTTGCATTGAAAATAACCAGACATAATATTGAATAATCTATACGGGAGAAGTAAAGCTTGCGCTACTCTACTGAATCTGATTTAGCTTCTATGATGACATATGATCTATTGCAGTCGGCTTTTCAAATTATCTGCTGAATTTCTGTGTGCATTTTCTAAGCCTGGTTTGCAGTTTGTTATTAGATCCTCTATGCCCATGCAATTTACACAAAAGTTCTCTCCTCAAAAACTGTCAACCCAGTGGCTTTTTCTGTTGCAACCTCAACACTTGTAATGATTGTTCAAAATAACACTCCAATGGTGCAAGACTATCTGGCTTTCCTTGCTGTTGGTAGAGCCATTGAAATGCAGTTCTCTTCATGTAAATTAACAGATTAGTTAGTTCTATAGCACTATAACAACACATGCATGTATGTAATGCAGTTTTTCAAGTAATGTACAAGATGTAAGTTATGTAAAAATTGGAAATAGTAGTAAATAGTTGAAATAATGGCTCTTTTTATTGACTAATTAAATCATTCCTTATATTTGTATTTCTGCTTTAAAACTTGTGTAGTTACTTCTCATAATCACTGAGTCCTCAGTATTCCCACTGATTATTGCTGAAACGTGGCCATAGTGCATTTAATTTGCCCGGTACCTAACACGATATTGCCTCCTACTGTCACTAAAATTTCACAAAACATACAAAAGCAGAAATTACTCAAACTTAGCAAAAGCTTCTCAAACACGAAATACATCCTTCTTATTCCTGTTTTTCATAGCCAGCTGATGTTACTTAATTTAATTGCTATGTAAGAGATTAGCAATGTCATATTAGTTCTTCCATAAGGTTATAGTTTGTGTTCAAAGTAGCATTCAAAGTAATGCAGAGGCCGTTTGTTCTTTTATCTTTTATGTAAACTATAGTCTACCTCATAGGCTAATGGACAGAAGTATATAGGGAAAAAAGAGACACTTTTTTTTCAGTCACCTCTACAACTTCCTTAGACAAACAGAATCTAGTGTGAACCAGCCAAACAAGCCGAGGCAAAACACACAGAAGAACAGTAGATTGGTTTTCTTGGGGGTTTTGGGAGAGGATTTTGTTTTGTTTTGATTGTTTGTGTTAAGTTAGGGTTGTTTGTTTTGTTTTTATTTTTGTTGTTTTTTTGTTGTGGGGTTTTTTTGTTTTTTTTTTTTTAATGCAACCGACAAGATATAAAAGAACATTGTAAAAGCTGAAACAGATTCAATACAGTAAGCAGCTGTGCAGCTTTGTCCCTCATGGATTAGCTAATAATATGTTTTGTTATTTTGGAAGCAAACAGGTTGTTTTCTCTACATGTTGCTCAGATTGGGAGTGAACATACAAAGAGGACTACTATGGAGCTCAGTGGGAAGGTGAGAAAAAGAGAAAATGGATATAATTACAGAATCCTAAAATCCTCTTATATGTAGCCCTGTAAGGGTTCATTTTTAAAAATTACTTTGTTGTTTTTCAGAATTGGACTTAATTTTTCAAGATTTTTAGTAAGTCTCAGACCTTATGTTAATTTTCAGCTTCCAAGAGTCACAGGGCTACTCTGAAAATATCTGAGTACTTGAAGGAAAATAATATTTTACAAATACAAGATGCTCCACAAATTTTTGTGCACCCTGAGCCCTCTCAAGTAATTGAATTCTCTGTCTCTCTGAGCTACTGACAATTCATATAATTTTCTTCAAGGTAATCTAGTTTTTCTCGTCTCTCCAGGTTATGCCTGTCTTTCCCAGTATGGAGGTTGAACAACTGAGAATTTTCTATTTAGGTTTTCTTTCAATGTAAGACAGGAAAGAACAAATTAAGTCTCTGTGTTGAGATTATGACAATCTCTGATAACTATGAAACAAATGCTCAGAAGGATCTACATATACACCTATCTATGGAGACCATAGAATTCTGTTTAAAAAATAATTTTTAACACCAAGGAGCAAATGTCTTCGGCATGACATCTCTTCTGAGTAGTTAGTAGAGAAATTGGAGAGTAGTTAAAATTGGAAAGGAGGGGAGGGCCCAAATTCTATCAGCATTCATTTTCTGCCAGTCTTTGAGAAAGTAGAGTGTCCTGATAGCGTATAGTACCCAATGCTACGTAACTCTTTGTCATTGGAAAAGAATCACACCAGCTATTGAATCTGTGTGCTGTAACGGTTATAGCATTATCTCCATGATGCCATTTATTGCATCTTTTCCCTTTGGAATTTTTGTTTAAGTTTCTTTTTTTATCTCACTGCTTTTTATCCAATTGATGTCCTGATAGCCATTATGGCAAGAGTTACATAATTTTTGTTTTATATTTGGGTTTGTATGCTGCTGAAGGCAGTCTAGTTTGTGTATTTTATCCGTAAGACTAATTTCATTATCAACACTTCGGTCTGATGGGGTTTTCTTTCTTTCTGCTGCTTTTAGATTGTTAGAAATAAATGTGAATGGTAATTTCCAAATTATTGGTACTAGTGATCATATGGGTCTTTACTGAATAGTATTCTTTCTTGAAGGTAAAAAGTGCTGTATCCAACACAAACTACACTGACCTCTGCTTTGTGTGCAGGATAAAAAATTGAGGCAAATTGGTGACTCTATCACAGCATCCCTTTTGGCATAGGGAAGTTCCTTTCAAGCACCCAAATCTCCTTCAAGATGAGTACATGCAGAAGGAGCAGTTATGTATCTGAGGCACTGTGTACATCAGGCTGTATAAGGGGTTGAATCCAGAAACTTTACTTTGTCTTTACTTTTATAGGGTGCCATGCTGTGAGCATCCTTAACCTGGAAACTCTCTCCTTTCAGTTTTCCTTGTGCTTTGTAGCTCTGCATTTAGCCTAAGCAGAACAATCTTAAAATCATGCTCTCAGAATTAAAGGCAATTACAATATTAAATTTTTAGTGCTTATGTTATCCTTTTCGTACTTTTTCCTTTTTGTTCAAGTGCATGGTTAAAAAAGCAAAATAAAATCAAATAAAGCAAAAAACCCCAGCCAACAGTATTTTAAAATAAAGAAATAAAATGCAAGTCCATGAATAAAATCCAAAATTGCTGTCTTTGCAAAAATTAGAGGAAGAGAGGAAGAGAGAGAAATGTCATTTACAATAAAAATTGTCTCATCTATGATAATACAATTTACTCTTCCAGCAACTTACTGCAGCCTGGCTGATTTCTAAAAATTCAGTACTAAAGAAGAGAAAGGGAAAAATAAACCCTTATCTCAATAAAAAAAATTCTACACTGTGGGTTTTGACAGAGTTTAAAAATAAAACCGAGACAAGGTAAATCTGGGAGGGTTTTTTTGCTCTTTAAATTGCACACTGACCCTTTAAACACTGTTCCAAGCACTATAGCCTTAGGCACAGCCACAAGGCATAACCATCCCCTGTAGTGTGACTTCATCATGGGTTCTCACCTCCCTGCCCAGCCAGTCCTGAAATATCTAGCAACTTTCCTTGCCCCACTTTTGGTATGCTTTCATATATCCCAACATAATGAAAAATGGCTGCTACTGCTAGTGCTTTCTGCACAATGGAATACATTGGAGAGGTGAAGGTAAGAAAAAGTTTGTTGATTTCCCACCTAGAATTCAGACAAAAAGCTTTAAGATAAGGTCAATTTCCTTATATGTCACACCCTCCCTGCCCCCCCCCAATGCCCCAACAATTAAAAGTATACAGCCTTCTAGATGAAAACAATTCCTTGACCTACTTATAGTCCCCTGATGAAGATTTATAAGAACATTTTTAGTCACATTATGTATTTGAGTGAATCTAAATTCTCAACATTTTAATAGCCAAGAATATTTAGCCAGTAATTACATTGTTATTTAAATCTGACACAAACCTATTCACGACCAAAAGAAGTAAAAGAAAACTTTTGCAAGCCATAAATCCATTTTAAGTTGGTATTATTTCCTTTATTTTATTCTTTACGTGGGTCTGCACTTTCATTTATAATTTATGAAAAAATATAGGATTTAATTTTTATACATTATTTTGTGTTTTTAAATAAAACATAGAATTAAGATAACAACTTAGGGCTGACCTTCTGAGTTCTATCTATGCCCTATCTGTAGTACAAATTTATGTATTTTTAATGACAAAATGTATATCAGTCCCATTTCCAAATAGATTAATATACATGGAGCAAAATAATAATCTGTTCCCAGGATGCACATTAACCTACTAAAATTTAAAAAAAAAAAAAAGAATCTACGCTTTTGACTGCATGAAATATAATGAGCAAAGCCTACTTAAAAATATCATAATCAGAAGCTCAGAAGTTTTGTCTAATCATGATAACAATCAGAAAAAATTGTTCCTATAACTGACATTGCTTCTTTGGTCATGTCAACTTAAAAAGAAACAAATGCACACAAAAAAATTCCAGAAGAAATACTGTTATCAGGGAGATTGTAGGGAAAAAACAAGAGTCATGCCATGTAATAGAAGACTTAATTAATTGAAGCTCTGTGATCAACAACTTCAGTATTATTTTCTAAATCATCTGTAACCATTCTGCTATCCTTATTACTTTCTGTCTTCTAATTTTTCATCCTTTTTGGGACTCCTTGAAGCAATTATCAGTCTGTTGGGGTCAAGTCATGATTCTCATTGGTGAACATGCTCATTCAAATAGGAAACTTTGTGGTTATTTTCAGTGTAGTAACTATCTGAGCTTGTCCAAAGTGGTTGTCAAAGAAATCCTCTCAAAGCCTCAATATTTGTTGGACACAGAAAGCTGAATGCCCCAGTTCTACGCAAGGCTTGTCTGACATTAGAACTTGAGTGTGCAGATTTCAGCAACTATAGCTCACATTACTGCTTACAGCTCTTCTAGGTAAGTCTTGGAAGAGTTAATGCTGACATGAGTTAGTATTTAATTAAGAAAACAACAATTTCCCATTGATTGCCTTTCCTTTTCATTTATCTTCTGAGATGTTCTTCCTGCCATGCTACTCTTGAAGATGATTCATTACCAGAATTGCTACCTAGCCCCGAGGAAAGAGAGAAATAGTTTTCTTTTTCCATTATTTATATTTTTGCCACTACATCTCTAGCAGTTTTCTTTTACATACAAGGCATTCATTACATCAGTAATCACACACCAGACAGGGTGGGTGTTACTATTTGACAGGCTGTCCAGAGATAAGTTCACTGAAATTCAAGTGCTTCTCAGCCCTGATCAAAATCCACCAATAAAGTATTATAATTCAGTTTCTGGACTGTTGTAGTTTGAATATTCTAGAAGATCATGCTGTGTTGTTAATACATGTCAAGTCGTTCCTGTGTCTTTTTACCTCTTTAGTTTGTGGGGGGTATTTCCTTTCACAGAGAGAGAAAAATTTTTAAAAAGGATAATTTTTGATACAATGCATACAGAGTTCATCTAAAGTTTGAGATACGTATGTCCACACAAAATATTCATACTAGTCCAGTTAAATCAAAATCAGTAGCTCAAGTCAGTAAAAATTATTTCATGTTCTACACCAATTTCTAAGTCCACATGTGTTTTGCTAAAACTAGCACCATTCTTGGTGTAGCTCATCAAGACACAGATTTTGCGTCTACGTGATGTGACAGGTTCGAAAACAGTCTGTAGTACAAGACACTCTGCAGGGCACCTGCCCTTCAGCCATGGGACTAGCTTGCAGACAAAGCAATTTCACAGAGCCATTATGGGTATTCAGCACACAGCATTGGGTGGTTTTCAGAAGTAAGCACTGCCTACAATTGCAGTCATGGGCAGAGAACTTGCCCTTTTGAGAGCTGTCACCAAAATGTAATATGAAAAAACCCCATGTCTCCCACTTCATGATTTAGCAGTCTTATATGGCACCATCACTCTTTCAGTTTGCCTTCTTCCCACCCACCTCACATTCTCAGATTAGTGGAGTAAGAAAAGGAAATACCAAAGAAGAGAAATGCACTAAGCCGTGTGTGTGTGTGTGTGCGCGTGTGTGTGTGTGTGCGCACATGCACTAAGTGAATAAACAAGACAAGCAGAGAAAAAGTTTTAAAAACACATATGCCTCTCAGATGTTCTCAATAAACTACGGTGTTTTCTCTCACTTGTTCCCCTATACTACTGTTCCGCCTGTTCTTAACTTTCTTGTCCTGCTGAGTTTTCTGTCATCAAACCACGGCATTGCCATTATAATGCTGTCATGGTTTTAAGCCCAGCCAGCAACTAAATACCACACAACCTCTCAACCCATCTGCAGGATCAGGGAGAGAATTGGAAAAATAAACACTGAAAAACTCACAGCTTGTGATAAAAGCAGTTTAATAGGTAAAGCAAATCCACACATTCAAGCAAAGTAAAACAAAATATTAATTCACCATTTCTTATGGGCCATCAAGTGTTCAGCTGTCCCCAAGAAGGCAGGACTCTATCACGCATGACAGTAAGACATAGCGTCACACGTGAGTTGGTGAAACAAGCACCATAACTCGAAATGTCCCCCTTCTTCTTTTGGCCTCCATTAAGCATGAAGCCATGCGGTGTGGAATATTTTTTTGGTCAGTCAGGGTCACCTGTCCCAGCTGTGTCCCCTCCCAGCTCCTTGTGCACCACCAGCTTACTTGCTGTTGGTGTGGTGTGAAGAGAAGAGAAGCCCTTGACTCTCTGTAAGTGCTGCTCAGCAATAACAAAAACATCCCTGTGTTATCAACACTGCTTCCAGCACAAATCCAAACCACAGCCCCATACCAGCCACTGTGTAGAAAATTAACTCTCTCCCAGCCAAATCTACCAGAAATACATAAATTGCTCTTTCAATAACTTTTTTCTCCCAATACCATCCTCAAAAGAAAATGAAGAATTAGCCCACACTTTTCTACTTCAGAAGAGTTAGCTTTGCAGAATATTAAGTTTTTAATTTAAGTTCCAGCTGCTACCTGAAACAGAACCTGGGTATTGCTAATTACCTCAGAATATTACACTGTAGTCCTGTTGGTATCCTTGAATTTATACTCCCATAGCACTCATAGTATAAAATGATACTGATGACACTTCAAAGGTGTTTAGCCCTCCTTTTGTGCATTTCATCTGTCTTTCACCACAATGTTTGGTATTCCCATGCCTTCCCTCATCTGAAGAGAAGTAATTTTTCTATATCATATTTAGTGTGCTTACTGTATAATTATGTGATTCAGCTTAAACACTAGAAAATAAAACAGAATGTAAATCTATATGCAATGCTAGAGACCTTATTCTTGGCATATTGAAGAGCCATCATGCATAGGCAAGTGCTAAACCATATAACCTGATTTTAAATTATTCTGATGTATTACCCCCCATCCTCCCCTGCCTTGAAATGTATACCACGAGGAATGACCTATCTTTTTACAGTTCCTATGAAGAGCTCAGCAGTTCCTGAAGGTCAGTTATGATTAAGAGAGGGAAAGGGAGGAAAAAGCTGCCATTTAGAAGATTCCTGTGAATTAAAAGACTTATGGAAACTTTGTTTTGGTTTAATTTATGTTTTGGATTATTAATTAAGCTGGTGTGGGGAGAAAAATATTCTATATACTGTAGTTTAGTTCAAGGGTTCATAAATTGTAAAGTGAAGTCTATAAACCATTATGACTTTTTTTAAAAAAGCATTGAGAGGAGGGTAAATCCCACTAGCTTTCTAAAATGTGAGTGGTACTTTCTCTGTATAAGTAACAGCTTATCACGCTTTCTTTCATTTTAAATGAAAGCAAGACTTTTAAATAATCTCATTGCTCAAATAACAGTTGTTTGTTTTTCCTGAAAACGCCAAGTATTCAAAGAGTTAACCTCACCTAAACCACTTCTTTTCTAGCTGTGCCCCAGTGAATAAGACTGAATGTCAGTTCTCTTCTGACTTTAGTTTCCAAGCAGTCCAACTGTGGCTAATTTTTGATGGTACAGGTGCAACATTAAACTGTCAAGAACATGTTACACAGCAGTAAGTTACAATAAAAAAAAAAACAAAAAAAACCCCAAAAAAAACAAACAAACCAAAAACAAACCCTGTAGCACAGTTTTCTGTGAAGGAGTAAGTTTTGAATGCATGTTTTTGGTAATAATAACAACTACTAGCAAATAAAAATAAAGTCTTCAGAAGAACTTCTAGTGGTGGAATAATAACATGGATTGAATTTGTGAAAATTGCAAGCTACACTTCTTTTCTTAATAAATTCTGGGTTTAATATATTTTCATTACCTCATACTCTGGCTCATGAGTCTTACCAGTTTCATCCCATCAGTAATAGGTGTGTAGTAATGTCTGGCTAAAAAGACGAGTATTTACCCCATTATATGACTCCATAGATCTGAAACCCAATAGTACATCTGAAGCAATATTAATGGTAATTATTAATGGTATCATAATGTTCTGTACCTTCACTCTTTTTGAGGCACACAAGCAAGCCAACATACTTAGGATGGCTTGTCCTTCTTCAACATGCTTCTGAGAGATAAAGAAGACTTAACCTAAGATTTTATATCCAGCCGAGTGTTCATGCCACATGTTCTTTTAATGAAGCCAAATGTACCACAGGAACCCTGAACATCTCTTAACCCTGGAGAAAAAGCCAGCCGAGTGTAGTTTGCATCTGGCAAAACTTAAATCTACATCACTATTTTTCTATGTTCCTGTGTCTGTTAACTGTCATTATATTGTTCATGGCCAACTGGGAATTTTCTGATTTTAGAAAGAATTACATTTGGCTCTAAAAACATGGACATGTTTCCTTCCACTTTCTTCCATAAGAACTATAACATTTGTTGTATGTTCATAGTGCTACGAAAAAAGTTAACAAACTTAGAAATAAATCCACAATACATTTATAATGTACCTTAATTCCTAATTCTGTCTATAAGTGGAACTTAGGTTTTTAGGTAGTTTTGTATATATTTCAACACTATCCTTTTTTGCACTTAGGTTTGTTATGATATTTTTGGTTTTGGTATGCCTTCAGCTTATACTAACCATGTCTTTTAAGTCAAATTTGAACTAAGAATTCTATTTCCTTCATAATTCAGGAAATAATTTTTAAACTCTTAAGATGCAAGTCTTTTATAATGACTGCTTTGACTAGGGTTATGTTAATTCTACTTTTAACAATATACTTCCCAAACTGTGTTATTTTTGACAGGAGTTCTGAGTCCACAGGACAGAAACAATTCACGGTATCATGAAGTTGAGGAAAAACTGCATCCATGCTTGCTGCAATTGCATGAGCAAGCATTTAATGTAAATTTATGTACTATCTTTCTTGTTCTTCTCTTTGAGAAAAGTAGTAACATTGGATGATCTTAATCCCCTTTATCAGGGTAGAGGAAGACTAAGGCATTGCAATCTAACATCTGAAGCATTTTCATCCATTCTAGAAACACTATTTATTTCCTTCCCACCTAATTATATGATCTTATAGGAAAATAGCAGAAAAAAAAAGTCATTTGGTTCAGAAAAAGAATCCATCAGTCATCTTACTCATTGATTTTTTTATTCCTTTCCCCAGTCAATCGTCTTTCTCCTTCAAATCTCTAATAACTTCTTAAGGCACTACATACACTCTTCTAAATAATTGAAGACCTTACAACAGCTTCTTTTTCTGGGTATAGTGTACAAGGCTGAGGAAACAGAGATTCCTTCATGCACACTGTGAGAATAGATGAGTTGCCTAGAAAATGGCAACTGTGGTTTGGAGATTTATTAGCCTTTTAAATTTTTTCTCAGGAAACTCGTATGTTTCTAAGTAATAGAGGAAAATAAGAAAGAGCCACTTGTTAAGACATGGAGAAAAACACTTCTTAAAGGCCAAAATTTTGTTAATTCATACTTTTGTAGAGTGGAATGACATTGCTGGTAGTTCTTGGCCTTCTAAATCTCAACAAGCATTTGCCAAAACCGGTATGTACAGAATCATAGGAAAAGAGGATGAAACATTTCACAGATACATATTGTTCCTTTGAAGAATGGCATAGTGATCTGGTGGATCCATATTCTTTGTGGATATGATATCCCAGTTCACGTGTTTAAAGATCTCTTTCTGGATCTGCTCTAAACTTTGTGACAAGGTACCTTATAAAACCCGGTCTTTCAATCAAATGAAAAAATGCATGCCTGACCTCTTGCTAGTGTTGCAGCATTCATCAGTTTAACTTTTTTGGAAATAGTGGCTGGAAACTGCTTGTGTATCCCAAGAACACTGCTGTTGAGAAATGGCTTTGTGTGTGCAGAGTTTCAGAGTCAAGTATATTAATTTACTGTACCAAACTATTTGTCCTGCAGATGATTTTTGGTTCTCTGCCCTCCCTGCACCCAACACCCTGCCCTGATGCTACCATAGCACATTTGCACACTAAATATGGTACGTTGACTGAAACACTTTCAGTGTTTAGAAAAGCTTTAAAATGTGTTTCTTCTCATTTCTACAGGTTATACCAAATGATTGTAAAGTCAGCACTGTGAGATTGAAAATCTCTGATGAATATAAAGAAAAAAGGAATCACAACTCAGAACACACTCAAACAAACAAACAGGCAAAGAGACCACACATAAAAAAACCAAGCAATATACGTATATTTTGTAAAGAGGTTCTATTTTATGATGCTAACTGCTTATTTATAGTGAAAAAGCTGCTGCTGAGAAATGGTATTCTACCCACATTGTTTCACAGTCAGGTATAGTAATTTGCTGTGCTAAATTATTAGTTCTACAGAAGCTGGGCTCCCCATCACTATCTTCACCACAGGAATGATACTGCAACCTGGCCCGTTAGCTTTCTGTGAGTTGTTATTTCAATAGCTGTACACATATACTTCGTATTAATGAACAGCCTATATATAAAAACATCCTTTTACTGAAATATCTTGTCAGAGATTTGTGGAATAGTTTGTCATAAATGTTGGATAACTTACAACATGGTGCTGAGAATATGATTGCATTCAACAGCACATTTCCAGTGCACCTCTTTCTCATTCTCAGTGCTAGTACCACCTTGGCTGAGAAGAGAGAAGAGGAAATGCTCAGAAACGTTATTTTCCCACATTATCCTATAATTTCTAAGTAGATAACCTGATAAAACATTTGTTACTGTAAACTTACTGTTGTGAAAAAAGAAAAAAACTATTCACTTGCAGAGAAAAGAAATCAAAAGTGTTTAATTAGTATATTTTCAAGACATTCCTAAAAAATATAAGAGTGTATCTATAGCATCCCAGTCACATAGAAATTTGGAGTAATGGTAGAGCTCAAGCAGTCTGGTCTATATACCTGCGGGCCTCTGAGAAAAGTAAGCATTTGCTACAGTAGGATTAGTCACATACAATATGACAGCTGACATTTAAGTACCTGTAAGAAATCCGTCTGAGTCAAAGACTTCTATAAGGAATGGGCTAGCTCACATCCATCCAGTGTATATACCACTTGAATCACCAGATCTACTTGTTGAGCGTTGTACTGTTGTCTTCTCACGTGTTCACTGGATAGAGTGCTTTTGAGGCTTGTCCCGCTCCTTACTTGTTATCACATAAAGTCTGCACCACTGCCTGCTCCAGACAGGATACTTTTGCAATTTAAGCCATATATTTTTCCTATGCATGTTATGTGAGCAAACCTGGATTTCCAAAGATGCAATATCTTTATCCCAGGGAAAAAAAAGCCCAAACAAACAAACAACAAAACAAACAATCAGAAATTTTTCCTGTCTGTCTAGCTAAAAAACTAGAATAAAATATGCCTGCTCATTTTTTTTTCTAGGAGTGATGACAGAAAATATCCAGAAATTGATGTGGGTTCAGAGAAAAAAAGCTGATAAGAACGTGGGTTAAGAGACTTCATGCAGATTAAGAGAAAAAAAGCTCACTTCTGACTGATACTGATGTATTCTACACTACAGTCTAAGGAGTTCTCTATCATTTAGAAAAGTAGAACCTTGGGTTTCAGGAAATTTTATTTGCAGAATCTTAAACAAACTTTTAATATTTGCAACCAAGTCTTTATTTCTCTTGTAAACTTTATTTGACCAGCCATTGCTGTCATATATTTGTTTCATAAAGTCGAGGAATAGTTTAAGAGCACTGCCAGACACGTAGAACACTACCTTAAAACATCTCCTCATAAGAGATTTTATATTACATTAAATTTACCCTTCATTATAAAAGAGAATATACACTGCAGGTAAATGAAAAAGCAAAAATTTCAAAACCTAAGTTTAATTTTAAATAGCTTCAGATTCTTGCATATATACAGAGTTGGAAGCAGTCCCAATGCTTTCTGAGTTCTGGGATTGGTCCAACCCAGGTGCAGGATCTTGCACTTGGATTTCTTGAGATTCAAGAGGTTCTCATGGGCTCTCATGGGTCCACTTCTCAAACATGTCCAGATCTAGATGAAATTTCTTCCTTCTCTTATGTCAACCACTCAGTTTCCTGTCACCTGCAAATTTGCTGAGAGTGCACTCAATCTCACTGTCTGCATAATTTATAAAGATATTACAGAGCACCAGTCCCAAGACAGAGCCATTTACACAGACACTGACTACAGATCTCCGGCTGTGCCTATCCAGCCAATTCCTTGACCACCAAAAATTCCACCCTTCAAATACATGTCCCTTCAATTTGGAGATAACGGATTTTGTGGGTTCATGTTGAAAGCCTTATGGAAATATAGGTAGATGACATTGGTCAGTCTTCTCTTGTCAATTGTTGTGATCTCTCTGTCACAGAGGGCCACCAGATTGATCAGGCACAATTTGTCCTTAGTGAAGCTCTTTTGGCTGTCTCAGATCTCTATATCTCCTTGTCTTTTATGTGTCTTAGCATTGCTGCCTTGAGGCTCATTTCCATGAACTTCCCAGGCATCAAGGTGAGACTCACTAGTCTGTAGTTCCCTGCATCTTCATATGTCCTCTTTTAAAAAACAGTTTTCTATTCACTTTGTCTGACTTTGTTTGGAGACTTTATCTGACTTCCATGACTTTTAAAATACAATGGAAAGTTGTTGGGCAGCATCAGCCAGTGCCTTCAAGACCCTGGGTTGCATCTCCTCAGGTCCCATACACTTGTGCCTGTTCATTGTCAAGTGGTTTCGAACCTGCTGTTCACATACAGTGGGACGGACTTTGGTCATCCTGCCAAGGAGAGAAAGAGGCGGGCCTTTCTCTCCTTGGCCTTGGTTTTCTGCCTTCTATACTTAGAAAATCCCTTCTGGTAATTCTTAACATCCCTTGTCAAGTCCCATTCCCTCTGTGCCTTTGGTTTCCTTATCCCATCCCTACACATCCAAACCATATCCCTGTACTCTTCCCAGGTGATCTGTCCCTAGTTCCAATGCCTGTGCAGTTCCTTCTTACTCCTCAGTTTGAGGAGCAGATCCTTATTCAGCCATTCTGGTTTCCAGCCTGCCTTGCTTGATTCCTTACACATGGGGATCCTCAAAAAGCTGCCAGCTCTGGTGAGTTCCTCTGTCCCCAAGGACTGTTTCTGAAGGAATCTCAATCCACTATTTCTTTTAACAGCTGGAAGTTCATTATCCTAAAGATCAGGGCTGGTTCCGACCCTGCTCTTTTTCAAGCCCATGTTCCTTGAGATCAGTGACTTAACCAGGCCATGGTCGCTACAGCTGAGGCTGCCTCCAGTCTTAATCTCTCTAACGAGCTCATCCATACTGGTGAGCACCAGGTCCAGTAACGCTGCTGTGTTGGTCAACTTCCCTGGTTGGTTTGTCCAATACCTGGACCAAGAAGTTGTCCTGAATGCACTCCGGGGTCTCCTGGATGGCCTGCGGTCAGCTGTAGCACTTTCCCAGCAGACATGCAGATGCTAGGGACTCCCACCAGGGTGAGAGCCTGCGAGCACAATGATTTCTGATCTGAAGCAAGAAGTCTTGTCAAAAGGCTTACCCTGAGCAGGTGGCCTGTGGTAGACCCCAGCCAGAGGAGATGTCCCTTGCTGATGCTGTCCTTCATTTTTACCCACAGGCTCTTGAGCTGTTTGTGGTTGTTTCTCAGAGGCAGCTCTTCACAATCTATCAATTCCTTAACACAGAGCACAGCACATCTGCCCCTCCTTCCCAGCTTCTCTCTTCTGAGAAGCTTGTAGCCCTTGACTGAAGTGTTCCAGTTGTGTGTTCCATCCCACCATGTTTCGATGACAGTGACTCAATTATAGGTTTGGAATTGCACCATGGTATCCAGTTCCTCTTGCTTGTTACCCATGCTGCCCACATTGGTGTAGAGATACTTCAGCTGGGTTATCAACCTCTTCAGCTTTTGAGATGAACTCTCCTTAATTAATTTAGGACAATTACAGGTATTTCCCTACTGCTTCCTAAAGTGTTGGTGTTCCCTGGTTCCTCTCTGACACTCAGAAGTACTTCTACTTCCTGCATTAGTTATAGTTTATAACTCCAGACAACTTGCTTCCCAGAACACTCTCACCCAACTTGATTGGGTGTGCACCACCTGGTGTCAATATACGTGGTCTCTCAGAGGTGCATCTATGATTGTAGAATACCAAACCCAGAGGGTGACAACCACCACAACACCTGACTGACCTGATTAATTAATTTCCTTCTTCCTGGGTCCAGTCTCCAGCTAGGAAGACAGAGAACACTTGGTCTTGACCAAGTCTTCTCCTTCCAGCCCCAGAACATCATACCTGTTATTTAGGGACACATCAGTAACAAAGGGGACACTTTTCCCTCTGCTCTGAGCAGAGACGACATCCAGTTTTCTTTGTTTTGTGAGTCAGTCAAGCCAGTCCGCTCAGGGTTGGAAGTGAACTTGCCTTCCACTTCCAAGGACTTAAGGCAGGATCTCTGCCGAGACCATCAGGTACCATGTATCAATCTCCCATTCCGATTTGAGAGTAGTATGCTGCCTGGTGAGTTCTTGAAACAACATGGCAATCTGCTCAAAAAGCTTATGTGTCTGGATGCATTGCACCCATGACACACACCTGTGCCTTCAGGCCCCAGTGGGACTTCAGGGTCTGGAGTTTCCAGTTTACAGCTGAGAGTCTGGGAAGCTCTTTCAAACCTGTTTGTCGTCTCTGTTCACCACTCCCTTGCTCTCTTGCAGTCTACCACAACTGCTTCTTGCAATGCCTGCATTATATCAGCCTCTGTCATGAGAGCTGCCTCATCCTGGTGGGTCTTTCAGCTCTTAACTTTGGGAACCTCCCGTCCACCTCAGTCTAGTGCTCAGCTCCCAGAACCTACTGTAGCTGTCTCTGCTTTTGCTGCATAGCTCACTGACTGATGATTTAAAGACTTTCAGGATGTTTACATAATTAAGGGGCTGATCATTAAAAAAGTCCTCTATCTATGGTGCTTCTGAAGATCTGTTGTATCATCCTATGACCTTGCATCAGTAGTTTGGCTCAAAATAAGAAACCCCTAGTAATCTATCTGTACTAAAACACTTCTGTGTTCCCTTCTGTTCTCTCACTACAACACTGTAACACCTAGTGGATTTTATTAGAAGAATGAATAAGATGAGAGCTTGACACTACACATCTGCAAGCTATAGTATGTGCCAGTCAGCTCACACAATTTTTCAAGTTCACCTTCCTCTTTGGGATTTGAGGTCAGTAACAATGACAGGAACGAAAGCAGGAATGGGGTAAAAGGGCATTAACATTTATGCCTTGTTGGCCTTATAAATTTGTTTCAGAAGGAATTTTTCTGTAGAGATAAACAATTCAAGGTCAAGTCAGTCATGGAATTTTGTATCTCCAGAAAAATAATTCTAGCAAGGGAAGCTTCATGCATGCAGAAGGAAATCACTTCTGGCTGAATGACTTAAAAGCTTTAAAAGGTTAGAATCTAAAATTCAAGCAAATAGATTTGATGGCATCTCTTTTATGTTTAATAAAGGAAATGGTGGATCTTTGGGACAAACACTAGCAGGAAAAGCATACACAAATTTCATATCTCTCTAAATCATTCATAGAGTTTGGCTCTGAAGTCCTTTAATTTACACTGGATGACCTACTCTGCTACCTAGGCATTAAAAGTAGGTCTCAGTCACTAGGACAAAGATTGTTCTGGGCTGAAAGGTATAAATCCAACTGAATTCATAGAGCCTTCCACAGTGGTGCAAATCAGGAAGCCCTGCCCCTGAATAAGAGGCCAAATGGTATACAGATATTTGTAACCAAGAACATAATTTGACCCACTGAGTTTGCTATATTTTCAAAATAGTAAAGAACAGTGAAACTATGGCCTCAACTGCCCCAACTCACCAGGAGTCAATTAACAGTAAGTTTTCATATGTGTCTGGGTGTGTGTGTGGTGTGTGTGTCTCTGTCTGTGTTTTTCCCTCAGACAGCCCCACTTGGTCCTCCAAATAAAGTACAGTCATGTCTGGTGTTTCTTTTTACCTCATTGCATGTGGCTTTTGAAATGTGGATGACATAAAGGAAAAGAAAGTGACTAAGGGGCCACCTCAGCCTGTCTGGATCAGTATAGCTCAGCTGAGTTATGTATAAATGTATTATGATCAAATGTCTTGAAATTTGATTTTGTTAGGTTTATTATAGAATCATAGAATGGTTTAGGTTGGGCTTGACCTTGCAGATCATCAAGATCCAACCCCACTGTGGTGGGCAGGGAATACTCCTATATAATACTTTGATATAAATCAGAGTAATTTGAAACAAAAGCACAACTTCACATAAAAGCAGAAGACAGTACTGGACAGAAGGATGTCTTTTTCAAAGAGGCAGTCACAATGCTCCTGAACAAATAGCGAAGTATTGTTATATTGCTACAGGAATATGTACTTCTTCATTACCTTCACCAGGGGTTTGGGATCTACACATGGTTTCACTGTTGATTGGCTTATCAAATCCATAAGTTCCCATTAACTCACAACAGGATGGGGTACTCCTAGATTTATGGGATCCTATTGTTGAAGTTTTAAAAAGCAAGGTGTTTTTGTGGGCTTTGGTTCTGTTTGCGGTTTTTTGGGGGGCACACAGATCCATGTATTAACCATCACCAGGCACAATAAAATGCATATTAGCATAAGCACTCAAATGCTCATTTACCTTAAGTAACCTTTGCAGAGAAGGTTTGATCACTGTTTGCTCAGACAAAACTTCTTAGAATTAGTGAAGCTTTGTTTTATGAATGTTCCTTTTCATAAAACAGAAACCCTAAAAACCTGAAAACAGATGCTAGTTCTCTTTAACGACAATTTAATTTTCAGACTGTTTTTATAATGGACATGTGACTTATGCACTCAGGACAACTCTGTTTCTCACCTACTAAAGCTTGAATCCTATTTACCAACTTCAATCAAATCTGAAACAAACTTAAAATTACTTCTGTTAGAAATAATTTACATTAATGCCAATTTGGGAGGAGTTAGGGGTATATCTCTTTGAGAATGGTATTGTATTTATCAGGAGACAGAAAAGTTCAGATTGTGTATTCTTTGTGGCAGCAGTGAACTGGCCAGTCAACGGCCATTTCCTAATCTACTACCTACACCAAGTGCTGTCCCAGCCTGGTTTCTGGGTGAATGAAGGATGAAAAGACATCTGGATTAGAAGGCAAAATGTGCAAACTCATTGAAAAGCAAATTTACTTATTTCTAACATTCATGGAAAATTTTGAATTTTAAGAAATCTTTGTCTTCAGTGTGTATTATGTGCTTGGCTCCTGTCATCCTCAAATGCTCGCCTTTTTCCTGATTTGATGTAGTTATTCTCACGTGGTTGAAGTGGGGAGGAAAGTGAGGTATGACATACCACAGAGATTCAAAATACTGACTGATATGCTTTCATTATTGCACAGACTCAGAAGTAACAAAAAAGATGACACACATTCACTTGATGACAGTGTGAACCTCAAGTATTACTGTCTCCCCATTTCTATCTTCCCACCTATCTCCAAGAGGAAAACAGAGGAATCCTCTTAGTAAGGCAGAAGACCATCTGTTTTTTTAAAACAGGGCTATAGATAGAAATCTTTGTAGGTAACTGTATTTCAATAGCATTCTGTGGGCACATCATATTTTCAATGGTAAGTATGTACATTAACTGCTAAGCTCATTCTTCATAAACAGCTATTAATAAAACAGATATTTACATTCCAGAGTATGAAATATGGATCCAAATCAACTTCACGTATTAAAAGTCACTTGTATAATTCATAAGTCAGTGACAAACCTAATGAATTAGTCACATAACTGACACATTAGAGACAGAACTTTGAATTTGGATACATGTTTTATTTAAAGCTTGGTATATAATAAAGCTTGGTATATAAATAAATCATGAAAATATACTTCTGACTCAGTAAATAATAATGTAAAGAATAGCATCTTCTGCTAAAAAAATGAGAAGAAGGGTAATTGAATGACTTTGTGTTATTTGGTTGGCACAGACAAGTGAGAACCCTCAGTAGCACTTTCAGGTCCTTGTTGCTTTCTGCCAGTTTAGAGGAGTGATATATCAATCTAACCTTGACTGCTATAAAAGGTTGTTTATACTTAAGGTAAGCAGCAAACACAGTCCACTCTGTATTAGCAATAAGATGGGAATTTTTAATCTCTAATTGGCTGTGTTCTCACAGATGAACTTCAAACCTCTTCCATCACAACTTTTCTGTGCTCCTTTTTCATCTGGCTCCTACATATCAAAGTGGACAACTCTGTAAGTGGCACAAAACCAAGCATCTCATGGAAAGCCTGCTTGGTAACAAATTAAAATGTATTACTTTGAATGGGAACAGCTTTGGTAAGAGCTTCCAGACTGGAGGATTAGAAAGCAAAAAGGAAAGATATGAGTGACATACAAGGGTATATCTATTGATTTTGTCATTGAGGAGATGTTTTTACTGCTTATACTTCCCTATATCTAAGATTCTAAAATGCTCATAGTTAAGGAAGTAATGAAGTCACGTACATACCAAGTCACAAAATTGCAATTATAAAAGAAAAAAGAAAGGCTTGTGAGAGAAGGCGCTTATATTTTCTCAATACCACTGAATCTTTCACAGATGAACATAATTTGGTAGCCTGAACATTAATGGTACCATTTTTCTTCTATATGTACCTCCAGGCTGACTCAATGCCATTTAAAAACAAGGACATGCCTTTGGTGAAAAGAAATGTGTAAGCTCACTGGCAATCAGCAACAGCTTCGAAGTGCTAAAAATACACACATATTTGTTAAGCATATGTGTACCTATTCCGCACTTACCCCGAGATGAATCAAAACTCTATTCGGAATTGGTAACCAAGTGGCTTTTTTAACAACGAAAATTCCCCAGAAGTAGATTCATGAGCTCAGAAAGAATTGCCAGAAGTGCTTATTTTGTGCCTATTCTACTATGTGATATCTAGGTTTATTAGTTAAAATTTAAAATTTAAAAATATATGTGATATATAGGACATCACAATTACATATGCTAATTCATTATTAGTAGTAGAGCTTTAAAAAAGAAACGCCATCTAATTCTCTCAATTTATAAAACATCTTTCTAGTCCTGCATGAATTCAATCCATAATTCTTAATCTCCTTGCTCCCCATATGGTATCTCCACAAATCATCCAGTTTTAATCTGCACATTTTCTTGTTTTCCTTCCCTAATCATGGTAGAGTTTATCTTCATCAGAATCCAAGAATGCTGGCTGTTAATTCCTCTTCACAACCCATAATATTTGTTCATTACCAGTCCAGAAGTCCACTCATATCTTTTTATCTTTAGACCACTTTTTTAATTTACAGTACATTCTGGAGATGAACTCTTATTTTTTCTCCTCAAAAGTCTGTGAAGATCACATATATGAGAATTTTATATGCAGTCAGATTGAAGGTGAAGAGAGAAAGGGGGAACAGAAGACCAGGGAGATGGAAAAGCAATAGGCATTAGCTGCTTGACGCTTGTTAGTCATGTGTAACCTTTTGCCCTCAACTTCACCAGGGTTCTTAACCTTTGGTGAGAGATGAAGCCAAAACATGATGTCCTCATATTTAGGAGGAGAGCAAGTTCCTTGTAACATACACTAATAGAGATTGGAAGCTCTCAG
The DNA here is from genome assembly GCA_013397895.1 of Origma solitaria. Lineage (NCBI taxonomy): Eukaryota > Metazoa > Chordata > Aves > Passeriformes > Acanthizidae > Origma > Origma solitaria. The sequence continues at coordinate 486,431 of VZRL01000245.1, read as the reverse complement.
GTATTGTAAAGAAGAATAAAAAGAAAAGGCAAATAATCTGAAGGAAAGGAATAACTTGGTTTCCAGGACTTCTGCCTTTTCCCTGAAGACACATGCAGAACTCTGACAACAATAGACAGAGAAATTTATAAAGCAAACAGGTCTGAATTTATACCTGTATTTATAAGAAACTTCCTACTAATATCACATGACAAGGACCTCAGATGCTTTCCCTTTAAGATATTTAATGCCTGCAAACAGGAGATAAGGTCTCTGTAAAAAAAATTCTGGGTTCGCAGTTCCATTTCCATGGAATCCAAATGCTGGAAGAATGAGACATAGATATGAAATGCTACAAATAATGGGAATAGGAATTAAATTTTGTTGCTATTGCATAGCAATTATACCACATTAAGTGCTAATTTGCACAAATGTACCTGATTCTAACTTAAATGCTAAAAAGTTAAAAAATTTAAGATTTTTTAAATGCTTTTTTTTCTTCATTCGCTTGATCTAATGGTAACAGAATCCCATATCCCTGAAAGGAGAGGGAGAGGAAAAAAGCCTTTAGGTCTGCTACCTATAGAAAAAAGCCTACAATATTGGAAATTAATTCAAAAGTTTCTGTATTGTAAGAAAAGCATTTTGCTAACAATGCACTGGCAAGAACACCACATGACTAGGTGGGAAAAAAAAAGGAAAAGCAGGGATATAGCTGTATAAAGCTCTTATAAAGCTGTAAAATTCGGCTAAAGGAGCAATGTGTATTTATCCAGTTTTTAGAAATGTGGTTTTTTACATTTCAATTATCTATAAAATAATGTTTAAAGAAACAAATTCTTAAGGAGAACTTTAGGAATCAAAGTTACATTATTAGCCTGAATCAGGCAATATAAATAAAACCAGGAAGAAGATTCTTAGAGTCGAAATTGAGTAAGAAGGATGTCCTGTATCCTCTCAGAAAAAAGTCTGTTTCAGTTAACAAGATAGGTTAGGGCCTCAAATCTCTTGGACAGCTCATAAAGTCACATCTGTGTATTCATATGTCTTAACAGAAGCTTCATGAGCTATGATAATGAATAGCTGATTATACATATATTGCATAAGATACGTTTGGTAATCATAAATCATTTGTTCAAAAGAATGTATTCTGTCTAGTTTATCTGTAGTCTTGCACTTTCTTCTCACACTGCACTAAGACTTCTGATGCCCAAAATAATTAGACCTACAAGGCTGGGAAGCAAGTGACAAAATAAAAGCCAATGGGCCTGAAGTGAAATGAAAAAAATCATTTAAACATGTATCAGGCATAACCAGCAGGTTTTGGTAGTGAGCAGGGACCTACAGTGGTGATGTAAGCAAAAGGAGGCCTGGGACTTCTCTGAGTTGGTCATAGCCAGTTACAGATAGCTATGAACAAAACTACCCACTGAACACACAACTATACCCATCAGAGGAGCATACTGTGCCTCTGCAAAAAGTATATTTAAGAAAGGACAGTAATATCTAGAGAAGAAAAGATATAACAGGCCAACACCAAGGCAGGTCTGACACTTGAGTGGAGGCAAGGGGGAAAATGAGAGAGATGCTAGGGTAGAAGGGACAACATACCATGATAAAGATGCAGAAGAAGAGATGTTGAGGAGAAAAAAGTAAGACAGCAGAGTAAGTCTTCTGAATAAGAAGAGTAAGAAAAGGAACAGCCCTAGCAGCCAGGAGCAAAGAGAGGCTGAAATAAGGACAAGAGCAGAGACTCCTTAGAATGACTATACCAAAGACATACCTGAGCAGACTATAGCATTAAGGCATCCGAGCAGGGACTGGAGCTGAGACACCCAAACAGGGGCAAAGCAAAGGCAGTTACGCAGGACAGGTGCTACAAAACAACGGAGAAAAGGAAGATTCAAAACTGGTGGGTTTTTTTGGTCCATGATAACACAGGAAAGACCTTTTCCATAGATGGCAAACAGCACATCTGTAGAGTGCCACTGGCCACAGCCCTTGTAACTTGCTGACCTAGCTGTCCTTGCCCCACTCAGTGGATTAGACTAGAAAATTCCAGTGGTACCTTCCAGCCTCAGCTTTTCTGTATCTGAGAGATTAAGGGTTTGTTACCAACTTATTCGTGGAAACCTCCTCTTTCCAAAACACTTAATTAACACGTTTTTTAATACTCCTGAGCATTTTTAATAAAATTGCCGGTCAGTGGTGTTTGGAAAATACATGAACATAGAAATGCGCAGGGCAGTTTCTCTTCCATATACTTTCCTATCTGTACCTCTTATCTTACAAAAATAACATTGTTAAGAGATCTGAAGGACTACAGTCAGGTAATGTAGAAAAGTGGGAGACAAAGACCATTCATTACAGTGGAAAATGAATGGGTAGAGAAATGTCACAGCATTATCACCTGGAGAGAATAAAAATGCTATATATTATTTGCTTCACCTTCTTAATCAAGATGAAGTGTCTGTGGTAGAAGGAAAACAGAGAAGCTGAATTTGGTTGTTTCTAGTCAACATAGGTGCTGCTAGTGTCCTAGAGATTTTGGGATCAGAATAGGTCTGTGAGACTAAAACAACAGGGCAAAAGTAATACCCAGGAAGCGACAGAGTATCGGATTAAAAACAATTGTTTCAAAATGAGCAAGTTTCTTGAGAAGAATTGTACTGGGGTAGAGGATTTGAAGTGTGGGACTGTCTAAAAAATGGGACTATTGCTGAAACTAAGTATGTTGGGTGTAGCTCACTGTCCTAAAACTCCATTTTTAAGGAAGCTACTCTTATTACTCCTTTCCTAGTTCCATTCCAGGACTCCACATGTTACCCTGATGGTTTCTTTATAAGCATAAAGAAATATTTGCCCAGATTAAGTCTGACTTGCTATTTTTTTCTTTTTCTACTGCGTCTTGACAGTACCATGAAAAATAATAAGGCAAAAATAGTGGTTTGGACTATATCTCATCTTGGATACCATTCCTCAGACATTCTAAAAAATACTTCCCACCCACCTCCTGCTACCTGTCTACTCAAAACTTAAGAAAAGAAAATTCACTCATCTAAAAATCTGTCTCCCTGGTTTTAGAGAGCCAGACTAATGGTAAATAGTTTTGAGTAATTTCAGAGCGAAAAGTTAAGACCATTGAGATAAACCAATAGAAAACTAAAACATCATACCCATATTTCACTACTGTTTTTCCCTAACTCTCAACTGATTGCTGCATAAGCCTAGAAAATTTTATCTCCCCATTAATTTAACATAAAATGTAAGCAATTCTAGGAACAATCTCACACAGACCTCTAAATAACAGTTGAATAAAACATACATAAAACATACATAAAACATGCAGAAAGATACATGGATTTAGGATTCCGGTGACTGTTTCATTAGCTGTTTATTATTATCTAGATATTATTTGTAATTTTATTTTTGAGTATATATTGGTCAATCAGTTCAATGTAATTTCTCCTAATGTATAACAGTCATAATTTAGTTCTTCCTTGTTTGCTTTCCTTAACAGTAATTTACTGTATAGTAGAAATTACTATCTTAATTTGTTTGGTTTTCTTTTTAGCTTTGAATAATCAGCCTAGGCCAGTATTTGATTCATGTTATCAAACTCAGGAGGCATTTCTAAAGCCTTTAAGCATCACACTGCTGAAAAAACAAGGTGCAGTTTAAAATTATTGCAAAGATTAATCTCTCTATATGCCTTCAAATCAATAGTATTGATTTCAATTTAAGGTTTTATTTATCCCTGTTATTTCATTTAGTAAAGGTCTACCACTTATCTAGAAACCAGACATAAGCATATAGAGATAATAATACCAAGTAATTATTTTTTTCTTTCTCATATAATCAATCTCTTGTCCAAGAGGATCTGTCCAGCAAGTAGTGATTTTTTCAGCAGAAGAGTCATATTTCTTTTAGATGTGCTAAATAGTCACCTAGTCAAATATCTTTTTATGTTTTAAGTTCTGTTATTTTTTTATTAAGGTTATACTTGCTGAAATAAGTAGTAATTAGTACAAGAAAATTTCTTGTCTGTAACAATGATCTGTTCTATTGATGTGAGCAGCAATCTCATCCCACTGGACCATCAGAATCAAAGATGCATAGAACGGTTTGTGTTGGAAGGGACCTTGAAGGTCATTTAGGTCCAATCCACCTGGATTGACACAGGCCGGGACATCTTTAGTTTAACCTGATTACTCAAAGTCCTGCACTGCCTGGCCTTGAACACCTCCAATGGCGGGACAATCACAAACCTGGGCAGCCTATTTCAGTATCTCACCACCCTCATTGAAAAAAATATTTTCCTTGTACCCAGTCTAAATCTTCCCTCTTTCAGCGAAACACCTTTATGTCTTGCTCTGTGACTACCAGTCTTGGTAAAAAAATCCCCATCTTGTATTTTAAGTCCCTTTTATATATTGAAAGGCCAGAATATGGTCTCGTCAGAATCTTCTCCTTTCCAGGCTGAAATAACTTCAACTCACTCAGCCTTTCCTCACAGGAGAGATGTCCCAGCCCTCTGATCATTTTGTTTCCCTTCTCTGGACCTGTTCTGAGAATTCATGCCTTGTTAATGGAGACCCTCGAACCGGATAAAGTATTCCAGATAGAGTCTCAACAAAGAGGAGCAGAGAACCAGAATCAGCTCCCTCATACTGCTGATTGCCCTTCTTTTGTGCAGTCCAGAATACAGCTGACTTTCTGGGCTGCAAATGCAAATTGTCTGCCCATATCCAATTTTTCATCCACCAGTATCTCCAGGTCTTTCTCTGCAGGCTGCTCTCAGGCAATTCACTACCAGCTCTCTACTAATATTCAGTAATGCCCAATGTGTTTCCAAGCAAAGTTGTAGATGCCCCAACCCTGGAAGTGTTCAAGGTCAAGTTGGTTGAGGCTGTGAGTAACCTAATCCAGTGTAAAATGTCCCTGCCCATAGCAAGTGGGGTTGGACTTGATGTTTAAAGATCTCTCCCAAACCATGCCATTCTGTGATTCTGTGATTTCCCTGACCCAGATCCTTGTACTTGGACTTTTTGAACTTCATGAAGTTCACGTGGGCCCACTTCTCAATTTTTAGTTTCCTCTCAAGCTTGTCAATGTCCCATGACTCCTATGTTGTAGTACACTTTTCTTCCTTTGATGCATAGGTAGAAAATGTACTATCAGAAACAAGTTCTCTAATGTAATTAATCAGCTGTAGAGGTTATAAAGTCAGAACACTGGTTTCATCTATCTTGACCTTTTGTGCAACACATGCTTTAGGTGTGCTTTATAGCAACTCTTATTTCAACTGGAGGTTTGTTTTTAGAGAAGTATTGTATTTTGTCTTGATCTTAAAATTACTCACAAAGAATTCATTGCAAATCATACCACTTGTTCAGTTGGTTAACAATGCTGACTGAAATTTGATTCACTTATGGCGTAAATTTCTGTAAGTTTGGCTTAAATTCAATATACTAGGCTGATTAATTCTTCAATGCCATATTTTGTTCATGTAAGTTACAGAATTTTCTCATCCCCATATTGCCACTTTCTGTGCTCTTCATACATTCAGTGATTCTATTCATATCCATTTTCTAACCATTTAAGTTTTCTTTTGAGTCTCTATGCATTTTCTCCATTAATTGTGGCCACCTCTTCTGGCACTCAGTACAGTTCTACATAGAGGGGTAAGAAAATCAACCTATTTTTACCAAGACTATTGCTTACACAGGCAAGGGTTACAATATTTTCTGAACACACTGGTCATTTGTGGTCAGCTTTTATTTACTTACCTCCTAATCTATAAGAGTTACTGCTTCCCAAGCTGTAATCTCCCCCTCTGAAACAATGGTTTATGTTCTTCCCTCCTACATGTTGCTCTTTCATTTAGCCAAATTTGACATGTTTGTAGATGAACTTGACTTCTTAATTTTCCCCTTTTTCTCTGGCCATCCTTGAGTCCTCTATGAGCATTATCAATCATGTACATTTGTGGTAAAATTGTTAAATGATGAAAGACCAGAATAAATATGAAATGTTACAATAAAAAACTGCCTGCCTGGTTAGTTCTGTCTGTTGGGTGTCACAGATAAATCTATTGAATAACATGACTGTTTTTTGAATGTTTTTCAGTAGGCTATTACATGAAAATAATGGCTCATAACATAAAAACAATACAGGAAGACTGAGGGAAACAATTCAGTTTTTCAGTTGTGAGTACAAAATACTGCTAAACTATATCAGATGATACAATTTGCTACCAATATGCTTGAGTAAGCAGAAATCTTGCAGCTTCTCACTATACCAACATAATTTCCTAACACCAAGCAATCAATCCCAATCAAGTTACTGCTTTACAAATTAATAAATAAAACCATCATTATGAAGCAGAATATTTCAAAATACTTTTTTTTGCATGTTTTTCCACATTTACTTAATTTAAATTTATTAAAAATACTTCTAAGTTGAACTTTTCCAAATTTGAAAAGAATACCAAAAGGAATATTGAAAATTGGATTTTAATTATTTCTTTATTTTTTAACATGATAGAGTCAATGTAACACTTTAAACAAAAAAAATGTATTAAGCATTTAATGTCCTATTTATAGAGGAAGTTATTTTAATAATTTAGAATCATCCTAAATTTAATTTTTATATTTGATAGATGTGTTATCTTGTTCAGAAAAGCTTTTTCTCTGGATCATTTGGTGGTGAATAAATTATATGCAATCACCATTAATCTCAGTACTTCAGGAATAAAATTATTAAAGTATACCTCTTCAATCAGTTTATGGTAGAGTACTGCACAGAAATAAAAGAGACTTCCTGATGTCATATAATATCATATAATCAGATACAGACATAGTAATGCACAGGAAACTTTTGCCTGAGTATATCAGGGTTTTTTTCCCTATTCTTGTATCCTATTGAGATCACCATGGATGAAATGCTGATAGCATTTTGTGTAGCTGATTTCCTCTTTTGTCAAGGCACAAGATATTTTTTTCATCATATCACAGGGCATTTAATTGCATTACATTTAATCCCTTGTAATCCTTTAAATCCTCCATTTAATCCTTAGCACAATGACACCTTTTTCACTTGTGCTTTGCAGCATATTTTTAAGGGCAAATAAGTTAGACTGTGCTTTCAGAAACAATACAGCACTCCAAGAACTTCAAACATTTTGATTGTGACACCATGCAGAATGAAAAAGTACCATTCACTTACTTGAACTATGTCAGACTGCATATAAACAGCACCTATTCAATACGCTCATATGCAATACTCACGTATTTTAAAAAATCCATGCAAGTCAGTGGGATTTAGAGACTTGGATAAGCCCCTCTATGGATAATGGCCACTGAAATAGTGCAGTCTGCTTACTAAGCAGTTGTGTTTAATATTGTCCAATAGTTCAAGTAATTACCATTCTAATTTCAAACATTGAAAAACTTAATCTGAGATTTAAAAGAACAGCAAAACCAATATTGCATTTGCATTTGCAGTCTTTTTCATTTACATGACTGGTGGCTAAAACACAGTTTTAGATTAAATAAACATTTATTTGTCTGCTACCATTTAGCAGTGTGATTTTCCCTAACAGTATTTACAGTGGTTTGTGGTTTGGGTTGCAGGTTTTTTTGTTTCTTTTTTATTTTTTTCCAATATGCTGTCAATTGTATTATTCATTGGTGTTACGTGCACTTCAAAGTTATCTGCCCAAAATACATTGAGATATAAATGCATGGATAGATAGATAGACAGACAGATAGATAGACAGATAGATAGATGGATAGATAGATAGATAAATAGATAGATAGATAGACTGATTTATAATTTGCCACTGTTTTCAGGTTACAGGTTCTCTGCAAGGCAAACAAGATCTACTATAAAGAAACTAGATCACTGAAAAATTAAGAGCGTTCTGATATTTACTCTTTGTATGCATGACACCTGATCATCTGTTCTCGTAAAAAGCCTGGGTAGCTAATGGAGAGGGAATCCCATAATGTCACACATGAGGAAGAAAACTCTTAAAAAAGAAATGCTCTGGGTATAGCTTTATTTCTCACCTCCAGAGAAGATTTGTGCCACAGGGTAGAAGCAAGATTTCAGCCACAAAGAGCCTTTCTCAGGAGAATACTTTGTATTCAAGAAAGAATACAGCTTTAATATTTTAAAGACATCTTGCTTCATACAATCCCTGTTAAGGTCATCCATGACTGAACTGCTACCTACATTTGCACAATAATGATGGAGAGATAAAGCAACAAACATTATGAGGGAATTCTTGCAGCATCCATAGTCCTTAAAAGCAAAGACATATGGCTCAAGCCTTTAAAGCTAGGGGCATAACAGTAGTGTAAAGTAAGCATAAAACCACATGGAAAGACTTAAGTGCATATAACATACAGGTGTATGGAACATTATTTTTTGAGAGCTGTTCAGGCTTTGTTTTGATTTGCTTTGTTAGCTCAATTTTCTGCGTGATACTACCAGAGCAATATCACATGGCTATCTGACAGTAAAACAAAAAACCAAGACTTTTCAGAGAATCTGCAATATGGCTAACCTAAATCTCTGAACTGCTAGTAACCACTTCTCAGCATTGTTGCTGCACTATAACTTATTGACAAAATTCACCAAGAGAACAGTTTTTGTCATTTTCTTTATGTATTAGTCACCTCATATTATGGTTAAATTGTGTGTTCCAGAATAAAGATGACAGTTAACAGGCAAGTTATTAATTGTTAATACATGTGTCTGCATAATCTCTAATATCTTCCAGGCACTAAATGTTAACTTGATTTTGAATTGCCAATCTAACAGTAAACTACTCTTCTGTATTGTCTGCCTAGTTGTTTCCATAACTTCATACATCTTCTACCTCCCAAAGAAAATTGTACACAATTGCCTCCATTCTTTCTTTATTCTTTGGAACACAAATGTGTACCAAAGAATAATTACCAACCTGTAGTAAAGCAAACGAACACACAAACAACCAAAGCAAGGAAGTTCAAGATTTTGTGTGTGCATAAGAAGGAAGTGTATTCAGGACAGAAATTAATTACTAATCAGTTGAGGATTCTGCCTTATTATTTTTAAATTAGTTTCATCAGTAAATTCTTAGATGTGAAGGACAATATGACAAAATGTTGACTATGACTCACCAGAATTGCTCAATTTTGTTTATGAATAAACCCGTATGTAATTGGAAGATCCTATAATTCAACTTTTTAAAATATTGATTATTAAAAAAAATGAAAATTCCCATTTTTCTGTCTGTAGTCTTCAACATGATCTCATTACCATGAAAACTTATGATCTCATTTATATTCTTGAAAGCAAGGGAAAATAAATTGTCTTACAGCTGTATAATAGGTACGAACTTAAAAATTAGCAAAGTTTTTAACTGATTACTTTGGTAATGACAAAGTATGCACACTTCTTTTTTTTTTCCAGCAGAGGCACCTCTAATAGGAATTTGTACATCCCATGAGAATCTTGATTTTCATTAAATTAGCAACTTTTTGCCATGTATTGAGATTCATGTGATAAACACATTTTGGAAAAGAGTTTTGATTTTAATCTAAAGCACTGTTTAACGAGATTGATACAATTAAACAGTTTTACATTTCTAACTAACTGTAGAGCATGGCATCAATTAAACCAAGCCTTATTTGGAAAAGAGCATAGCATTGCCTTTGCATTAGTAATATAGGAATAAAATCAGCCACTTCACAAAATACCATTTTATATAAACAAACAATCCTTAAAAGAAGCAAAATGCTAAATTCAGTCCTCAATACGGAACTCATGTTGTGATGTCCATCTTTGTAGGATTGAATATTTACCCTACCTCATCATACAAATGTGTATATATTTTACACATTTGTGCCTGCCTTCGTAAAATATAAAGGAACACACCATTTAAGAACATGTGTGAAGCAGAGGTATATTATCACTTGATTCCTTTCTGAATGATGAAACTACTTTAACGTATGGGTTAGGCCGCCTGTTATGGAAAAAGAAGGTGATGAATCTCGGTCAATATTCTTAAGTAAGATTTCTTTCTTCACTCACCCTTTATACTTCTGCAGAAGGATAGCAAAATCATCAAAATGATCAAAAGCAGGACAAAAGTAGGTATAAAATATTTATCTTTAAAATCTATAAAGTATTTTATGGGGAATAAAGCAGTAGGTATGCTGCAAGAATGAAAACAACTTATGCCCAGGGGCAAACCACTTGCAATCTTTGTGTTGCTTAGTGACTTAAGTGTTGACAAGGCTCCAGTTCTGATAGCCTACACATTTAATGGCAAAGAAATGATCCCAAGTTTTTTAATTTGTTTTTAATTAATTAAAGATATAATCTTTATTCTTAAACAAGGAAAAACAGGAAGATCTGACATCATAACTCTAAATATAGGTACTACAATGACTGCTGCCAAATACAGAACGGCTGCATAATCATAGTTATACACCATGCCTTCTATAATAAAAATATCATTTAAAGCATGAGGGGTTCTGTGCAAGGAGATGGAAGGGGAGAGGATTTGTCAAGCAATCAGAAAGCAGAGGAGGTTTAGACAGTGCAAAAAGATTTTGAAAAAATATGGGAAGGCATCCTAGCTTCGGAACAGTCCCTAGTGTGATTTCAAATATGTAAACATATATTCTCAGGCACACGCATATGTACATGCCTGTATGAACTGAAAACTTAATGTTAGTGTTCATGAAACTCTGCCTTTTGTCTTTTCCCAAAAAGTTGAACTTGGATTAGAGAACCAGGTTGCAAATTATGAAAACTGAGGGTATGTAAATATTGTTAAGTGGCTCTCCATGCCAGACTAGATAAGTTACAGTGAGCGAAGGTCTTGTTTAAATTGAGTTTGGTCATGTGCCTAAGGTTGCATTGTTCTTTCAACTGCACTTTCAGATTTCTCAAACCCTAAGTACACTAAAGTGCTGCCAGCTGACTTAGACAAGGCTGGCAGGTAGAAACAAGAATAAGTGAGTAGCTGATTGGCTGGCAGTAGAAATTATTCTATGGTCCAGGATCATACACCCAGAAGTCATCATTTGGCTGATTACATTCTGGCCTTCTCTGAGACAGTCTTGAGTATCTTCAAGCCAAAAGCATAAGGAAGAAGCCACTGGCTGACTTGTCAAAATTAAGCCTGGGGAGCAAAGGCTGCCCTATATCTCCAAAACTAAAGAGGAACAAAGAGAATAATACCAGCAAAAGAATTAACTGGATGATGGCCTATAAAAATAGCTATTTTCAGAGACTGATGGTACAAAAAAAAGTGGATGGCCATTCATTTTCAACATGGTTGCCATGTTTAGTAACATCTATGAATTCTGAAAAGATTGTAGCTATTGTGCTGAAACATGCACTCCCTTGAATCCAACCTGAAGGTACAAGAGAAAGGGGACTTCAGAGGCAGTTGTAGACATAAATTTAAAATAAAAAAAAAAAAAAAGTTTTACTGTCCCAAATAGAATGATATATACCAAGGTTTTGCTTTTTAAAGACTGGTCATTTGGCAATACCTCTTTTCTTGAATTTTTTTTACTTCAGACACACTAAAAATAAATACTGATACCTCACCTATGAACATCAAATCTCTTATTAGATGTCCAAGGTAGGTACAGAAGAAGAGAAATATTTCAATTCATTAGTCAGTTTAAAGATCTTAAAACTCTGTTCCTCATTTTAGCAACCTAGTTTATCTAGCTAAACAATAAGCCATGAAAAGGCTTGCTTTAGGTTTTCTTTCCTGTCAATGGGAAAGAGAAGTGTTTCTAAAGAGTGTTTCAGAGCAGTGCAGACTAAAATAGAGAAAATTCCAACTTTATTATGTCTAGACAATAGCTGTAGTCAATTTTTGATGAATGCCTTGTAAGACTTAGGATGTTAGAGAACACTGAAAGAGAAAATATGAGTTTATAGTCTAGACAGAGAAGTACCTCCAATTTTATTTCCCTTCAGCTTTTAGGAAGGAGATCAAAATTCCACTGTAAGCTAAAACAAAATAAATAAATAGTATTGTTTTCTTTTGGAACAAGAAGCTAAATTCAATCTTTGAAAACATTTTTTCAATTCAAATTTAGAAGATGCCTTTGGCATTGTCAGTTTTCAGGAGAAAACATGCCGTTAAGTCAAAGGGTGGAATTATCTGATCTGTATTTATGGATAGCTGTTTTTTTCATCTTCAGTGAGAGAACAATTCAAGGACAATGATAAATCTAGTGGTGCAGTTCACCATTTCTGTATTTTCAGTCCATCTCCATCATGACCTGTCTGAAGTGTGTCCTTCTAGCAATTTCTTTCCAGTCTACAGCTAGGATCCCTTAGCCTTTCTCTTCCTCAATGAGCAAAAGAAGTTCTGGCTTCCCATATTGAGATTGTCAGTGAAAAACTGTTTTCTTAAAGGGCTCTGTGTTCCAGTTCTCAGATGTCTTGAAGTACATCTCACCAGGGCTTGCTTCAACCACGGCAGAGAAACATCAAGTAGAGGAGGGAGTATGCAATAACCCCTGTATGATTAATGGAGACTTTCCTCCTCTGCTATTCTTCCACTGATCTTCTGAGAGATGGTTTACCCATCTAATAGTCTGATAGCCAGATACAGAGGCCCTAAAGATGTCATAAACTAATTTCCATCCCTCTCATTGCTTTAAGGCTATTTTATCTGAAGTTCCATCTCCTTCCAACTATTTACAGTAGCTGGAATGCCGTTTATACTACAGGTTCTTTTGGACATTTCTAGTATAACTGTCAGGTGAAGTACTTTATTTCTATGTAAGGAAGTACAACGAAGGGGTTTTTTTTTCCTTTCTTTAATTTTTCTTACAGTTTTGATCGTATGCTTTGCTGACAAAATGTATTTTAAAATATCTTATGGTCCCTTACCTATGGTGAGAGCTGCTAATGCATAAGAATTTTAAACCACTTATACTCAAGTCAATTTTTTTAAATCAATTTTGTATCAATGTTCCTAGTATAAGATGACTACATTAGACATTTACTCTGGACTGTTATCTTTCAAAAAATATCTATTAAGTATCTTAAAGAATGTGAATTTATGAATGTGCATTCAGTACCTTAAATATCAAAATAGAAAATGTGAAAAAGTCAATGGTAGTCAATATGTAAACTGTTGGCAGAGCATATAATTCAGGAGCATTCAGAAGTGATGCAGGGAAGGGGTGGGCCTTTTATTCTTTCTAACAACCACAAAGCTAGTTCTCATTTCCCTTGCAAATCTTTATATAAAATATAAACCTTTTTTCACCAAGATTTATATTCAGAAGAGACGTTATTGCAAAACCAAGGAGTATATTGCACCACTAATATATTCAGAGCATTGTTCCAAACTCTGTTTCAGTCGTGAGCTTTCTGTAACCAAAATGTAAATAATGAGCTAGCAACAGTTTGTAGTAACACCAGAATCATAAAATACCATAAAATCCATGAGGAAACCCCTTTTTTTTCTATGACAGTTGAATGCAGTGCTGCGTAAACATAGATTTCCCACCATAAGCATTTACATCATCAGTGCCAATGCAATCTAATGCAATCCACCTGCAGAAGCAGAGGCTGAGTGAGCACATTGCAAAGTTCCTGGAAAGCACTCTAACCATGGGTGCACAGATTTGAACCACACTTAAGTGGTCTTCATTTCTTTCCAGATGTGTACACTTAGATAAAAATGGAATGTCCTGTAAAATGTGAATTTATCAGCTCGAATTTGAATTAGCTTGACTTTTTCTAGAGATTCTGACACCGTCCACTAACTTAGAAAGGAAAACACAGTAATAACAACAAAGCCAAAAACTTGCTGATAATTCTTTATCATTCTGTATCATAGAAATAGTTTTAACTATGCAAATATGCAAATTATTATGCTTAATCATGCATCATTTAGTAAAACTCATCAAGCAGGACAACCAGTCACTAAGTATATAAGATAAATGCTGTCATTGAGCATAAAAGAAACTCTCTACTAACTCTGCTATGAGATACATCTCACTAGGACCATCTACTTTCTTCCAAATATAGTGAAATCCAATCAAGTGGTCCCCAAAGCAAAATTCTATGTGCAAATAAGAAAATAAAAATATAAACAAGGGGGTTTTCTCAACATCAACAGTTTTTGTATCAGAAATATTTCATGCTATGAAGACCAACCACGAACTTTCAACTTGTCTCTTATGCCTTGAATTTCTCAAGATCTACATCAATGGGAAAGGAACCTGCAGATGAAACAATAAGAAGATGGTACTGTATATCAAGAGAGCAAGATTGCCTTGGTAAACCAAAGGGACAACCAGGCTTCTGTAGAGCTTGACTTGTGGAACACAGTTTCTCTGGGGTATCATTAAAGAAAATTTATAGTTTTTCCCCTATAGGTTATATATCCACTGGTATTTAAAGAGATCCTAAGGTTATCTAAAAAGACCCTAAGTTTTCTTATTACTTCTTATTTCACCATAAATTTACTCAGATTAGTCTGATTATTACCAAGGTGGCCACAACCATTATGACCTACAATTGACTTTAGTTAGCGCTTCACATAATTTTCACAAACTTCTGTCCTCATTTTTTATTAGATTAACTTATTAAATGCAATAAGCTATGATCACCTAAAGGTGAGATCTTTCATTTTTGCCTATACAAGTAAACATGATGAATTGATTGTTGAAGAACTGTCTCAAGAAAGAACGAGATGATTTTTAGATCTTTTGCAATTCATTTGTCCAACATAAATAGATTTCTTGCTTTATTTTCTACTCTTGAGCTTGCTAGGCTTTGCTTTTTTTTTTGGAAGATCTGTGCTTGCATGGCAAGCCATACGTTCCACATACTGTCATTCATAATTATGTTTACTGTCATCTCTGCTATAGTGTAAGGGTCAGAGTTTTATAGGTCATCATGTGAATCCGACCTAGACCTAAGCTCAAATGTGCATAAGGCGGGAACTTTTGCTCTTTGCAAACAGTCTTTGTTTGGGTTTGGGTTTTTTGTTTGGGTTTTTTGTTTGTTTGTTTGTTTGTTTGTTTGGGATATTTTTGAGAGTTTTTTGTTTTGGGGTTTTTTATGTGTTTTTTTACTGCTGGACTCTGAGAAACTTTCTGAAAACAAACACAGAGCTATAATCACTGTCACTGTCAGTGAAGGGAGGAAAAACAGAGGGAGGAAGAAGTAAATTACATATTTTAAACATCAAAATTGGAGAGGAAAACCTTTTGGTGCTGATGATCTTTAAGTCCTTTCTTCTTTTGCTTGCAAGAAAGACAGAGAGAGGGAGGCTCTGTGTTTTATATTAAAAAGACTTAGTCCAGCAGAAAAAAAACAAAACAAAACAAAACAAAAAACCTTAAACCAAAACAAACAACAAAAAAATGCAAACCAAAAAGGTCTTCTAGTTTTAATCTGAAATTATTTGCATAGCAGATATACCTTTATACTTTTTTATACTTTTATATATCTGTTTCATGACAGTTAAAGAATGTCAGGACTCACGTATAGCTGGTTTTCCGGATCCGTAAAGAACTGAAGAAGACCTAGAAGTTTATCAAGGCTGAACACATTCATGACAGAGTACAGAAGATTCAGCTTGATGCGAACAGGCAGAAGAGGCAACATTAGCATCTTTGTAATAAGAAGCAGCTGAGGATATGAAAGCATTTCTTTAGTAGTGGTTTGAAAAAATGTGCCATAAAGTCAGAAATCTTAGAAAACTGTAAAGGATGTACTCTGTACTTGTTTCGCCCAGTCATTTGATTGGTTATCATTTTCTGTACACCACAGGAAATCTCAAAAAGGAAAATGTATTTGCTCTGAAACAAAATCAGACAGTCTCTAAAACAACAAGAACAGAGGAGATTCACGTTTTACAGGTAGGGCATTTCTGCATTCTATGCCTTCATCCTTAGACTGTATATATTTATAAAGTATGTTATCATTTTGGATAGCCCAATGTTTTCTTTTAAAAGACTTTATTCAGTTTCTCAGTTTTAAATTATTTATTTGGATTTTTTCACAGAATTTGCTGCTGTTCTTGGTTTTCATAACAGTTTAAATAAAACGTTTCAGTCCTGTCCAATAAAGAAGTTAGAAGAAACATGGACTTGCTCACATTGAAACAATATATTGCTAATTTCATAGAGAAAAGCTGCTATCTTTGCACTGGAAAGAATTAATCTGATGGAGAAAACATCCATCAATTAATTTGTGGACCGAAGTACATTTGAGATACAATAGGTAAGCATCTAGACCTTTTCTTGAGATACTAAGCAAATAAATATATGCCTGCATAAAAGCCAATTCCTTTAGAGACAAGATTCTCTCAAGATTGCATCTCCTGAGCCTGCTTTGTCTTCTCATGTGAATCACCCACACACTTTGTAGATGGAGAGTAACTAACATGCTACAGGATTGTGACAGTATCCTAGCACACTTGTTTTTTCCTCCTAAAATTATTCCCACAGACATTGTTGTGGTGGCAGCAGAAATAACAGCCTAAATTCCCATTATTCTCATATTTACATCCAACATCAGCATAAAGAAGGAACAGCACAATGCAAAAATTAAGGATAAACTTAAAGAAGAGTGAGAGATGCAGGGGTGTTCCTGTGTGGCAGTGAATTTCCACATGGTCTTACAGAGTTTGTGTCTGACTACTGGGTCCCAGATATTGTCAATTTCTATCATTTTTGCTTTGATCCTTTGACATACTCTAGCTTCACAGCCCATGTGATTGGCATTTTCAAGTGGCATTAAGTGGATGGAAGTATCACCTTATTGAAGACATTTTAAAGACAAATTAATTTGGTTTAATTAGTGGTTTAGAGAATAAATACTCTATAAGTACTGATCCATTGATAACATTTAATCTCTGTCATTTTTGGATAACTGGTTGATGATTGACTTTTGCAGATGGGAGAGGGGAAAATAAATTTGTTTCTCTGTTTGAAAAAATCTAAAAAAATTACAAATAGAGGTGCTTTTGAATTATAGAAGTAAAAAAAATAATGCAGCTGCAATTCGAACACCTTTTTTTCTAGAAGTGTTGCTATGCATAATTTGAGAGAAAGTATTCTTTGCAGAGCCTGCAGAATTGACAGGTTCCTTCAATGTGATGCTAGATAGATTTTTACTTTTTGAGGCCACTGCTGCATTTTTGTTTTTACAAGACCTATGTGATTGATTTAAAAAGTTTTAATTTGATTGAAAGTGGATGCAATAAAGTTTTTGTCAAGATCTTGACTGCTTATATTTGATCTCTTCCCATTCATTCATGCATTGATTCATGTGGGTGTATTATCTGCATCAACTTTTCATGCCATCAAGATCTATTTCATTCCATTGCTCCAGCAATTGCATCATAAATTATCATTTAAGTCCAACTACTGCATAGGATAAAAACTCCTTTTAGTAATATCAATTATTTTTCCATTAACACCATAATTTCAATAAGGAGGATAAGTAAAATTTACTTTACCTTGTATTATCAAGGTAAAGAACCACAGAATCATAGAAAGTGAAGGGGTTGGAATAGGCATTAAATATCACCTAGACCCAACTTCCCCTGCCATGGGCAAGAACACCTCTCACCAGACCAGGCTGATCAGAGCCCCATCCAGCCTGGCTTTGAATGGCCAGGGATGGGGCATCCATAACTTCTCTGCGCAACCTGTTCCAGTGACCCACCACCCTAATAGTAAGGAATTTCTTCCTTATTTCTAATCTAAACCTACTCTCTTTCAGTGTGTACCCATTCCCCCTTGTCCTATCACGACAGTTCCTCATGAATGTGGTCTCCACACAGCCTTCTCCTCCCCAGGCTGAACAACCTTCTCTTCTCTCAGCCTGTAGTCATAGGGGAGGTGCTCCAGTGCCTTTATGAACCTCGTGGCCCCCTCTGAACTTGCTCCATGTCCTTCCTGTGCTGGGACCCCAGACCTCAATGCAGCACTGCAGGTGGGTCTCAGCAGAGCAGAGCAGGGCAGAATCCCCTCCCTGGCCCTGCTGCCCACGCTGCTTTGGATGCAGCCCAGGACACGTTTGGCTTTCTGGGCTGGCAGTGCTCATTGCCAGGTCATGTTGAGTTTTTCATCAACCATCACCCCCAGTCCTTCTCCACAGGACTGCTCTCAACCACTTTCCCTCCCAACCCACAGATGTGTCTGGGATTGCCATGACCCAGGTGCAGAACCTTGTGCTTCTCCTTGCTGAGCTTCATGAGGTTTGCACAGGCCCACCTGCCAAGCCTGTCCAGGTCCCTCTGGATGGATCCCCTCCCTGCAGTGTCAGCTGCTCCGCACCAGCTGCTGTCATGAGCGTGCTCAGGGTGTTCTCAGTCCCACTGTCCACGCCACCTACAGAGATGGTGAGCAGTGTCAGCCCCAGTACTGAGCCCTGAGGGACACACTCATCGCTGCTCTCCCCATGGACAGTGAGCCACTGACCACAACTCTGAGTGCAGCCATCCAGACAGTTCTTTATCCACTGAGTAGTGCATCCATCAAATCCCTGTCTCTCCCATTTACAGACGAGGATGTCATGCAGGATGGGGTCAAACACTTTGCATAAGTCCAGGTAGAAAATCTCAGTTGTTCTGCCCTTATCCTTAAATGCTGTTGCCCTATCATAGAAAGTCACCAGATATTTCAGGGGTGAGTTCCCTTTTGTAAAGCCATGTTGGCTGTTGCCAATCACCGCTTTGTTTTTCCATGTGCCTTAGCACAGTTTCTAGGAGAATTTGCTCCATCATCTTACCTGGAATAGAGGTGGGTCTGACTGGTCTGTAGCTGTCCAGATCTTTCACTTTCTCCTTTTTAAAAATGGAGGTTACATGTTCCTTTTCCCAGTCATCATGGACTTCACCTGACTGCCATGTTTTTCCAAAAATGATGGATAGTGGCCTAGCAACTTCATCTGCTGGCTAACTCAGAGTCTGCTGATGAATCTCATGAGTCAGTCAGGTTCCTTAGATGGTTGCGAACCTGATCTTCTCCTACAGTGGACTCATTGTCCCAGTCCCTGCATTTGTCCTCATCTTGGGTGGCATGTCTGGAGCACTTGCCATTGAGGACTGAGGCATAGAAATCATTGAGAATCTAAGCCTTCTCTTTGTCCAGGGTAGCCAGGTCTCCCATTTCCTTGCAGGGAGGGCCCACATTATCCCTAATCTTTCTTCTGCTTATAATATATCTGTAGAAACCCTTCCTTTTATCCTTGATATCCATGGCCAGACTCAATTCTAACTGGGCCTTGGCTTCCCTAACCTTGTTTTTTCCTGTTTGTTTTGGCTTCACAGTCGGGATTTCTACTATCTTATTCACATCAGATCAATGAAACAGTACTTGAAGAGATATCTGTGAGCTTATTTTAAAATAAACTGTTATAGTTTATATAATTTCTAAAAACTAAAATTTATTTTCAATATCTGTTTAGGGAATGTTGATGCTCCCGAACAAAATTTCAATCTAACAAATACCAATATTTCAAAACCTTTAGGAGATGAGCAAGAGACAGCATTAAGAAAGCAATGCAAGAGGATGTCTTGTCTTTCATGCATGTTTGGGAACTAAATTCATGAGACAGAGTTGTTTACCCATGGAGTGGTTTTCACTAGTTTGGAAAAAAAAAATCTTCAGTTCTCAATTAAAAAAAAAAAATCACAAACCTTATACAAAATATATATTTTCTTAGAATGTATAAGCTTCTTTCTTTCTGATGGCCTGTGACTATAGGATTTACCTAAGAATTCTAGATTCAGCTCTCATCCTGTGCAAGGGAAAGTGAATTTTCATTTTGTTTTAACTACATAACAACTCAACACCATAGTGTAGAATATTCTGCCCTGAGGCTTTTGAACTTATGTCTGCTTAAACCATTTTTGGTACATTTAGTATCAGCTAGACAAGAGAAAGAAAATAAAATATTA
Source organism: Origma solitaria (assembly GCA_013397895.1). NCBI lineage: Eukaryota > Metazoa > Chordata > Aves > Passeriformes > Acanthizidae > Origma > Origma solitaria. The sequence goes on along the minus strand of VZRL01000245.1, from coordinate 466,489 downwards.
ACTTTTTACAATAATCATTAGTGCATAAAGAGCTGGTCTTCAAGAAAAAATTTTCCTAAATTTTAATAATTTAATTTATAATGCTAAAATATTAATTGGACAGGAGACTGAAGTAGGAGTCCCTTTTGTCCAGGTAAATGTCCTAAGATGTAGGCTCCAAAAGCTGTTTTTCTGTCTCTCAGTCAAGGAATATTCAAATCTATCTTTTAAAGTACAATGTCATCAACTGTGACTAAAATCCTCCTTAGAATGTTTTATTTTCCTTTGGTTCTCAGTTCCTAATTCCTGGACTATACCATCTGAGTTCATATTGTGACTCCAATTCTGTGCACTTGTATGCAGATTCTGAACAGAAAAAACAGTGAAATAAATGTGCAAATTAGGCATTCAATATTCTCTTCAATTACTGTGGAACTTTGTTCACGTTTGAAGTTATCCGACCTAGAAAAGCCAATGCCGAACTGGGCGTGTGGAATAGAATAGCCTGATGTCAGCATTTAAACCTGTTATTTAATTTTTCAAAGATTTCAATGTACCAAAACATCACTGATTTATAAGTCCTATGTGACATTTGTGGCTCAGCATAGATAAAGGGAAAAAAAAGGAATCCAAGGAAAGTAGGAAATAAAGATTATTTTCAGTCAAATACTACCTCATATCTCTGCTTTCCATAATAGCCAGTTTTCTAATGTTAAAATTTTAATGGTTACCAACAAAGGAGTTGGGTATTTTTTCTTTACATCTTCTCTTTTTTTCCCCAGTAATACTCTACTCATTTCCCAGATATGCTACTTGTACTAGCTAGTTCCATAGGTAATTTAGAAGCTTTTACTACATTTTTGTTCACTCTTTTTTCCTTTTCCTATGAATTTATCACCCTCCACCACAATTTATAAAGATTAAAAAATATATTTGCTAACTTTTACTGCATATGTTCCATCACTGCTTTGATTCTGACTTTTTACTTTTATCTACTTTTTGCCCACTACCATACTGTAAATATATTTTCATGGGAAGCAGGGGGCTTTTTTTGTCCATTGTTGATTTCTGCACTACTAGTGTTATCTCTTCAGGTGGTTGCAGGTACAGATAGCAGAAGGCAGTGACAATCTTCCAACTAGCCTGATGTGCAAGCTTGCCCCTACTGATGGTTTTATCTCATCTACGTGGAGTCAAACCGTGTCACATAATTAGTTCATTGTGTACTTACTCCCCCGTGGCAGGATAAATAAACACTGTTCACTGCCAACCTCTGTGCTTCAGAGTTCTTAGGATGGTTTTCTTGGAAAACTGGCAAACAAAAGATTGTATTTCATTTGTTTACTTTAAAACAATAAACAGCTTGAATTCTGCTAGCTTGATTTCTAGTAAAATACCTTTTCATTATTATTTTTCCTGTTACACTGGTGAAAAATGTTCAGTGTCAGCTAGTTTTCTAGTGTTCATTGACAGCCATTAAAAGGAAAATTCTGACATCGGGTAGGCTAGAGGCACACCAAATGCTGTGTCATTTCCAGATAAGGTTTTTCAGAGGCATTGCTGTGCTCCCCTGAGATGACATCTAAAGCCAACCAACAAGGACCCTTGATTGTTAAAGTGAGAAGAGCAAACTGGCTTGATGAAGATAAGATTATCATGTCTCTCATGTGAAACCTAAAATAGAAGAACCAAATTAAATAAAGTATAATCCTGCACAGAGGATTCTGAAGTTGATTTAATGGCATGCTATCACTTTCACTATGTTTAATACTCTTATGAGCTTACTGAGTTGCACACACAGTGTCAATTCCATTCAAAGCAACCTTTATCACAATGCACCAGTTAATTTTTGTCTTCAGGGTACAGTAATTATGCTGACATACTGCACAAAAATTATTCAGTACACACATCTGAAAATGGCACATTGCACACATTTAAATTTCATCCTTTCACTGGTATGATCTCAAGATACTCATTTGACGATGGTAGCTAAACAAGGAATTGTAACTTTATTTTCGCATCCCAAGTAATATAGCTTGCAATTTTGTTCTCTGCTATCTACCGCTACTCAGAAAATTGGAAGATAATCTTTTTTTATTGAATGTAGTTTTTGCTGCATTTGGACAGATGCTATAGCTACACAGTTCAAGACAAGACATTTCCTTAATTTTTGCTGAAGAAAACAGGACAGCTTCTAAAAGTCTTGTCCTGTATGTACTGGTAGGAACTTAAACTCTTTTTCTTACTGCAGCAGCTGAAGAGAGTAAAGGTTAAAAAATAAAACAACCAGTGTTAGATGAGAATATCCTAAAACACTTGTTCATTTATATTTTTAGTAAAATTTTTTACAGGAATGCGTAGTTTGAATAATATATTTGCTCTCAAAAAAAAAGGAACTATAGGGACTGTATTTAAATTGTTTAAATATACTGTTTCAAATGTGGGAAATGAAAAAAATTAATCTATGTAATTTGTATGAAAAAAGGAATTGCATGTGTTTACAGTAAAAAAAACAGGAAAAGAAGACTAAGTTTTCGTAAAAGTCAAAAAGTAGGTGGTTTACCTTGATCTCATTGTCCCGGTATCTTTTCCTTTATGTTAACTTAAATAAAAAAAAAATCATATTTATGCAAAATTTGGGACAAGTAAAGTCTGACACACCATTTCTGCCCTAATCTAACTCAAAAATATTTTATAACCTTAGTGACATTGATATCCAGAGTTTACTCTTCTGTCTCAAAGATAACTTCCTGATCTTTTGATGCCAAAAGTCTAACAAGCAGAGAAGTTGCTAAAATAAACTCATTTTCTATTATAATCCCAATCATATTCAATCTTTTACTTGCACAACCTAAGTGAATCAGAAAGCAAAACATAAACAGATGTGTCAACAAATGAAGAATCCTGGTGAGAAAAAGCAGCTTTTCTAATTGTCTTTTCTAATTGTCTTTTTCAAATTGTCTGCAGGGTAGAAGAAGTAGGGTTTTGGTAATTCCAATTGCTAATTCAGTTTCTTCTATTTTCCAACTACATCACGTGGTTCCCTGACTTTACCTGGCTCTTTACAAAAGCTGATGTAAGAAATGGTACAAAGATCCAGGTTTACCCATTCCTGCAAATCTAATTTCCATTTATCTCCATTTGACTCCTAGCGTGTAATTCCAGTTTCAGTCCTTAGCACAATGAGTTTCTTGGGCAGGTAATGCAGCTTCTTAGGCATTTAGTGGAGCCACAGCTGGGAAGGGCATAGGATTCCTTCTAATTCTTTCATCAAAGTTTATCTCTGCTAAGCACAGCAATACAATCTTCTCTCCTCATGGGTGCTGTTAACAGGCTTGTTAATTAGTCATCAATAGCTGTCAAATTGTTAAACAAGCAGCAAACACCCAATGGTAACAGTATTAAGCTATGGAATTGCTGATGAGCTCCTGTCTTCAGTAACTTGTTATTTGAAATTTAGAGCATGTTCTCCTCCACTGAAGTCCTGTGGCAGAGTTTCTGTTCCCTGACTGTATAATCAGGTGATTAGTGGTGGAGAAGTCCTGACTGAGGCATTCTACAGTGAATATTCTGCTGTGCTAAAAGACAGAAAATGTTTGCATTTCAACACAAACCCAAGGTCATCAGTCACTCTGGTAACACAAATCACTGTATGGATGAAGTGAATGACTTGACTTTAAAATCTGCTGGGGAAAGAAGGGAAGGAATGTTTTGTCCAATTTCTTTTTTTCGTAAGCCATTTTAGAAATGCAGCAGGAAACTGCTTGTTACTTATTGATGCTGAAAGAGAAGAATGAGCCTGCCAAATGGCAGACTGATGATATAAACTTCTGGCAATCTTTTGCCTCACTTGAAAGTATGTTTCCAAGTAAAATACAAACCCTCACCTACCACTGCAGGAGCCATTATATGAACTCCAGCAGACAGTTAAAGTTGAATCTTTACAAGCTGGGAGCCCAGGCACTTCCTCAGACAACCTCACGCATTAAAAGGAAACACATCACACTGCACAAACATGAATTTGTGATTAACCCTTGTGGTGAAATTCTTGGTAATGTCAGCAAGAAGGATGGTGCGTCATGCTAAGTTTTGCTACAGTCGAGTTCAAAAGCCATTGAAAGAACTTTATTTCTGCTCAAACAGTGGAAAAAAATCAGTGTTCAATAACCGTCTAAGCTCTCACTCCTGTTGGCATGATTTAGTGCTGAGCTCTTCAGGTGTCTTGGTAAGGCCTAAGCTTCCACAGAGGACACACAATCCCGTCAAATTATTTGCTATTTCAGTGAATTCGTTTTTCTAAGCACAATAGGATTGCACACATTTGGACCCTAATTTGAAAACCACTGAGGTCAGTGGGAATCATTCCAGTGATTGCAGCAGGCCTTTGTCAACGGCTTGATGAAATCTTGATTTTTATTGTATCTGTCTGCATTGCTGATTTTTAAATTGGTGGTTTTGAGGGAGGGGGAAATATTAATAGCTTGCCATGTTCTTGAGGCTTGAGACTGTGCTAAAAATATCTTCTCACACAGACATTTGATAAAGATTTGATTAAAAAAAACCTCTGCGATTATTTTTGGTGAAGTATTATATGGTTAGCCAGTTTTATAATTTCCAGCTAGACAAAAAAACCCTAAAAGATCCATAAAAGAATAGTAGTGTCTCTACATATATTTTCAGCATAATGTAGTTCATGACATCTGGGATTTTCCTGTCTGTCAGTCTCTCAGACCCTGTTATTAGCTGCAAAAAGAAATTTCCTGTCTGCAGACTGCACACATTAAAAAAATAGTAACTGGTGTCTTCCTAGCATTTGAGAATCTACATGATGAACCTTCAGAGTCATGTTTTCTACCCATGCAACAATGTCCTGCCACAATGCAGCAGCCCAGATGGGTTTACCCCTGCTTTGCCGACTGGTCTCCTTCCATTGCTGCAGCCACCCCCACAGGGCATTAGCCACCATCCAGGAGTCAGTATAGAGAAAAAGAATGGGTGACTTCTCTCGCTCAACAATCTCTAGGGCTAGTGGGATGGCTTTCAATTCTGCAAGTTGGCTTGATTCACCTTCCCCTTCAGCAGCCTCAGTGACTCATTGTGTGGGACACCACTCAGCAGCTTTTCACCTCCAATGCTTTCCTATCACACAGCAGAATCAATCTAGTAAATAGAGCAGAGCCTCTTCCATTTTCTGGTAATTCGTATGTGGTGGTGCTTCTCCAGCAATGCTTCAAAATCTCTGGCTTCTGGGCAGCCAATAATCTCTTCTAGGATTCTGGAGAAATTGAGTTTTCCCATTTGAGCTCATTGTGTAATTGATGCTACCCCCTCACTCCATGTAGTGCTGGTTGTATGACGTGTTGAGGGGATGTTTCGTGTTTGATTTGCCTCACTCCTTCTGATTGTTGTTAAAGGACCTGCCTCTTAATCTAACCCCTCCTTTTCTACTGTAATTTCTTCTCCTTCTTCTTCCTTTTCTTCTTCTTCTGCCTATTTTTCTTCCTCTGGTACTAATTGGTGGTATGGGACTGTAACTTGCCTTGTTCATTTTTTTATTTTCCCTACTGGGGCAATTCCTGTAGTTGTGGTTTGCATCTGTGTCTCAGCCATAGTGCCCTCAAATGCAGTTTGGGTTCCTGCCTCAACTACAGTCCTCTGAGAGCACTGAACAGTGGCTTGGTAGGCACAGGCCAGGCTCCAACACAGGGCAAGGTGCTACTGGTTTTCATGGTGGTAAACAAAACACCATTCTATCGATCAAAGGGCCAGGTTTTAGAAGTTGTTTATCTGTTCAGGTGAAAAATCCCAGGCAAAGCAAGCTGATAACTGCCTTCAGAACCTGCTCGAATCCTTGCATGCACCCTGCCATTCCGGAGCTCAGTGTTTCAGGGAACATTTCAATAGCTACTCACCTAAAGCTCTTAAACTAGGATGATGACAGATTCCATGAATTCCATAGTGTACCCAACCGTATTAGCTAATAATATCAATAGTATTAAGCAGCTTACATAAGGGATGAACAGCAAGCGTGGGGGTCTGCGTTATAAAATCATTCGCATGCACCTTGGGCAGAGAGGAGGTGTATTCACTCATCTCCTATTTTTGTGTTAACATGTTCCTAAACTCAGCAAAATAAAGTGAGAAGCAGTGCAGCTCACAAATGCCATGTGCCACACAGGAGCTTGCTACTTGATTTATATATGATTTTAAATACCATTTATTATAGCATTCATTATAGATATAGCTGCCTTTATCTTACCACATATTGGGTGCCAAAAAGGCCTGCAGTGGTTTGACCTAGGCTGGATGCCAGGTGCCCGCTAAGCCACTCTATCACTCCCCTTCCCAGTGGGACAGGGGAGGGAATAAGGTGGAAAATAACATGTAGGCTGAGATAAGACAGTTTACTAAAGCAGAAAAACCAAGCAACATTTTGCATGCCCATAAGCAAAGGGAAAAGTTAGTCTCTACTTGCCATCACTGACCACTGTCCAGACACTTCTTGGACACAGGGCTTCAGCACACATAGTGGTTGTTCCAGAAAGCAAACATTGTAGAATAACAAATGCCCTCCCCCATCCCTCCTCTCTCCCTTAGCTTTTATATCTGAGCTGATGTGATAGGGTGTGGAATATCCCTTGGGTCCATTTGGGTCAGCAGGCCTGACTGTGTCCCCTCGCAGGATCTTGTCTTCTCCCAGGATCTTGTCCCCTCCCAGCCCCCTGACAGGGGGGAAAGAATGCTAGAGGGACAGTGCTGCTCAGGCGTAGCCAAAACACTGCTGTGTCACCAACACCCTTACAGCTACCAATGTAAAGCACAAAACTGTGAGGGCTGCTAAGGAAAAATGAAGTCTATCTCAGCCAGGCTCAATACAAGCAATTATCCAGGTACATTGAGACAAATTAGAAAGGCACTAAGTGATTACACACCAAGCGATTTCTTGAATGCTACGCATGAGCAAACAGGAAAACACAAGGAAAAAATCAAGTCCGTGTATATGTTTACAACAGTGTATACCTGAAATGATTACAGAGAAAATAATATCTTAATTTCAGGTTTTGCGTATATCTGATTAGAATCAGCTGCCTTTCACTTGTGTTGTAGAGCATCCCATTCTTAAGCTGTGTCAATGATTTTGATATGTTATCAGAAAGCCTAATCACACAGGAATGCCATATTCATTGTAAAGTGAGTGAATAATGTCAACATTGATAAATATATCATCTTCATATTGGCGTGTTTATAGATGGAAGTTTAAATGAAAAAGGGAAGAGGAAATATTCCTAAAGATTAATATATTGAAATGTGAAAAGTAGTGCATGAAGTAGAATGGAGACATAGAGGCATTTCCCACAGACATGATTGAAAAATTCGGGAGAAACTTAGGAGTTTGTATTCTAATAGAGGAAGAAGATATGTAATCCTAAACCAAGTTTAATAGAGATAGTTGAAGGATGTTTTTTCTTTCATTAGTGTTACCTATTAAAAATTCTGTCATATTACTGTCAAAATGAGGTCTTCTAGAATCTTAATGATGGCACTGCTAAGGCTCTTCTGTGAAAGTATATTACATGCAAATATTTCTCCGTCTTCTTCATTCCTAAAATTGTCATTTCCAAGCACAAATTCATAACACATCATTCCCTTCCCTGCTTTACCTTCCAAACACTTCCCTGTCAATTAATTAGTCCCATTAGAGAACTATCACAGGTCATCTAGATGCTTCTGTCTCCAAATAAAATACATGCCCTCGGGATTCTTTTCATATCTGTCTTTATCTATCACAGCCTGATATTAGGTAATTCATGCTTTTTTTTTTTTTGAGGAAGAAATGCCTTCACTATCTGTAGTTCTTCATTAATATATCAGTAGGAATCAATGGTACCAGTCCTGTTAGGAAAAGGTTATATTTTCATTAGGTAATAGTGGTAAACTATGGCCAGTAGAACAACCTGTTTTATTCCTGTGTCAGGTTTATACTTCTAGAAGGGTTCACCATAAACCAGAGGACCCCTTGGTTGAGTAAGGCGAACATAAGGACCTGAGGGAACTTTCTCCTTCAAGAAAAGGAAGCAGTTTGATATCAGAACTGGCTTAACAATATATTATCAGAACTATTATTTACTTCAATAGGCAAATATTTCATTCACCTAAAGAACCACTTCATTTGTAGCCATTTTTAGGAGATTTTTTGCTTGGAAAAATTAAAATGTAGCCCTGTACAGAAGATAAAATCAAAGCCAACAGAGCAATCGTGCACTTTTCAACTCTATGTATGGAGGTAAGTATGTCTTTCCACTCTGCACTGGAAAGACTACCATCCATTATCTTCGTTTCTTCACAAGAATGAAGATTCTCTATTCAAAATTAAATAAATAAAAGAACCTGTTTATAAAACGTATCTAACTGGCATGATCCATAGTTTTGATTTAATATAGTCTGTTAATATAAGTGAAATTATAAACTGGAATATGCAGACTTTGAGTTCAACAACAAATGTGACACCAACATTGTATGTGTGAACTTGCACAAGAATAGATAACTTTGTAAGGATAGATTTCACAGATGTCCCAGTCTTGATCATATTTTCCCCAAGCTTCTTCAAAGCAGAGTGAATCCTGAGTAAGCATAACATTAAACAGTAGCCATTGTCAATTGTAAAAGAGTCTGGAGAAAGAAAGGATGTCACATTAATGTATCTCTACATGCTCATTTAAAACACAATCCAAAATTAAAATGGATTTTGAAGCATCAGCAAATGTCTGCCAAAATCTTGGGCCAACCCACATCTGCTTTGTCTGCAATATTCACTGCAGAGACAGAAAACACATTTGACCATGAATGGTGTCTTGTGGGACTTCATTCCCCAGCTGTTCTTAAAGGATTTAGATAAAATATGTCCTTCAGCTCCTACTAGTCTTCAAGAATGCCCATGACTGTGGTTCACAGTATCATAATACCTCTTTGCTGCTATCTTTGATTGCACATTGGCATTCTACAAAACAAAGAAATTGAAAAATGGGCACCATAAGAACCAACTTTTCAAAGAACCAGCATTTCTAATCTATGTTACCCTGTAATTAAACTCATTTGTGTTGTTCTCATTTGAGATGTTTTTATAATTACTGTTCTTAGAGTCTAGTAATAATTCATTTTGCCTATTTATGCTTATGTTTTTTTCAAAATCTGAAAGGAATGTATTTTTAGCATCTATCATAACAAAATGACCATTTCATGTGACAAAGAATTTATTAATTTGAAGGAATGGAAATACTGTTCAAAAACCAAGTAGCTCCTTTTAGAACAACTTTGCTAAAAGACACAATATAACGCAGAGCTTTCCTGAGACGCAAAATACAAAGGGACATTGCCTGTGGGCTTACATGGGTGGGTGGATGGGGAGAATAGCTCAGAATCATGGTAATTGACAAGAGAACAAAAAATTGTCCATTCCTGCCAGAGACCCCAGTCATTTTCTCCTCTTCCAATCTCCCCAGTACAGGTCAACAGTGAACACTGTTTGTTTACAATAGGTCTTAAACAATATTGCTCAAAGGTCTTTGAATATTGTAACTGGATATGATGGAGCAGAAATGAACTAATGGGATAGTCCTGACAATAAGTGTCAGCTTTGTGTGCTACAGACGCTGCTTTCAGTTTGCTGTTGTGGATTTTACATAGGGAGAGAACTCACGTATCTCATCTTGGCAATAAAAACCATAATACAGGGTCTACGACACTCAGAATTCCAAGCTACAGAAGAGAGGAAAATGAACAATTTCATTTCTCTTCCAGAAAGTTCCCTAAACACAGGGATATTATGCCAGGAGACTCCTGATACTGTCTTACAGATGGATGTAACTGATGTTACCATTTTCAGTACTAACCACTGCAGCTGGGATTCAAGGTCTATTAGGCTTCTTCTGCGAAGAAATAACTATCAGAGAGTATTAGCACACCCATCCCTCTCAAAATGCAAGTTTTGCTGCATAATACCCCCCCAACTAACTCAGCCAAAATGTTTAGACTGTGATGTTTCTAGGTATCCTTCTGTTTAATCACATATGGTTAATATATATTTAGTCACAGAAAAGAACAAGCCCAAATTTTACTTACATGCTTCAGTTCATAATTGGTGGTTGCCAATCAGTATTCCATAGGATGTTTTTGTGTTAAATAATATAACTTTTTCTTCATGAGCAATCACTACTTTTGAACTACAACAAATCTCCTATGTATAAGAATCACTAAAAATAGATTTTTTAAAAGAGTTTTATTTCCTTTCTGGTAAGAAAGGTTGACTTTCCCCTTAATACAGGAGAGGTATCTCTTTCCTTCTCAGTGAACCTGCATAGTTTACAGAATGGCCAAAATTACAAAGTAACTAACTTTATTACTTGCAAGGAAAAATAGTGCTTGGGGCATGGAGGAAACAAGTTTCTAAAAGGGAGAGTATAAATAGACTCAGTGTTTTCAGGCTTTCTTTAGAAAATAATGCTTTTTTTCTTTGAAAAGAATTCTGTCAGTATGAAAAGCAAACACAACCAGTGGTTTCTACGACACACAGATGAAATTATGGGACTGCTACAGAACAGCATTTTAAGCCACTATGCCTGATGGTGAAAGCAATTCTGAAAATGGTGGTAGATCTTTCTAGGCAGGATAAATATACGACCTGGTTGCTTTAGAGGAAAAAAAAAAAAAGTATTTTTGGTTTTCACAGTATATGTACAGCTTCTGAAACCACTCAGTCAAATTGAAGAAATGTGGTAAAATTATTCTCACTATTCCAAATACACTAAAAGCCATTCAAAAGGGAAAGGAGTGATATCAGCCTTTTATGAACAGAAGAAAATATAGACTTCAAATGGAAATCAGTGTTTTTGGCTATTTTCTCTTCAGTAAGACAATAAAAGATTACTTTTCCTCTGGCCTTGGATGAAGCTTAGTATCAGTTGAAAAAATACAATGATGTACAGCTGGTTGCAACAGAAATTGAAAGCGTTTTAATGAGTTTTTGTGGAGTTTAGTGGGTTGCAGTCTATGGAATAACACTGAATAGTCAGTCAAACATCAACCACCTTAGATATAAAGAAGGTATATATCTTTGGGTTTTAATCAAACTGAAACTTACTGTGTAAAACTAGGATTATGCCTTTCAAGTTGAAATGAAAACCATTATGATATAATCCAAGTGTCTTCTCTTAGACCATCAAATATGAAAAGATTTTAAACTACTTTAAAAGAGAAAATTAATTACTCATCTTCTACACAAATGTCTCTTCTCTCACAGGCATATTTGAAAAAGGTATTAATTATTCTTTCAGATTTTTCAGGATATTCTTTTAACAAACAAAGCCATCTTGAACTTTTTTGATACATCTGTATATTCTGAAGATTAGATAAACAAACTAAAAATAAATTTTCTTTTCCCAAAAATAAGTGAGACTTTTTTTTTTATACTTCTTTTGTTCTATATCTATCTCTAATTACACACCATTATGCAATTACTGTGGTGATAAACTAGAGCACATATACTAAGAATTAGTACTGATAATAATATATTACTGTCTGAAAACCTTCAACTCCTGCAACATAATTTTTGGGTCACCCAAAAGTTTTCCTTGGCTCTGTTAAAGATTTTTATCTAAGTTTCTAATGTACAGGCTGAAGGGTCTACTTTTTTCAATCTATTATTCTTACAGATTTTATACTTTACGAAACTTAAAGTAATAATTATTTTAATTTTAACTTAATTTTATTTTAAACATTGAATTAAACTTTTTTGCTTTTCCTTCTATCATTACATTCTTATCCCCTGGAAATATTTCTTTATTTAACTTTAATCTCAGTTTTTAGAATTTTCCATCCAACCAAATAAATTCAGGGGTAGAGATGGCGCCTAAAAAATTGTAAGTCCAATGAGTAAGTGCATGTAATGCTGAAAATAAACTTTCATCACCAGGAGTTATCCCCAGGGTTCAATTTCTGTTCCAGTTTCTGAAATATTTTCATCACTGACTGGACATTGCAGTTGAGAGCACACTGAGTTTGCCAATGACATCAAACTAGGAGAACCTGTTGACTCTCTGAATGCAGAAAAGGCCTCAGAGAAAAGCCTTGATAGAGAGAGCTTTACAGAGTGTATGAAATCAGCAGGGACAAATGTCGAATTCTTTCCCTGGTGTTCTGGGTCCAGCCAGGACAGGGAGAATTTTTGCAGGAGGGGATAGCTGGACCCAGAGGTTATTCTGTAGCACCTCATGTCATTTTCCAGGTACAGGGGAAGAGCTTGCTTCTGGGTTGGGAGCATGAAGCTGTTGGGCCCATGGAGAGCATTTTGCATGGGAATCAATCGCCTCTCTCTTGTGCAGTTTTGTTGTTAATATTGTTGCTGTTAGTGTTTGTTTCCTTAACTCATTGCCATTTCCAGTAAATTTTTCTTGTCTCAACCCATGGTCTTTACCATTAGTGACTCCAGTTCTCCTCTCTGTCCTGACAGAGGGAGAGGGCAACAGGAGAGGGAGGTGAGCTAGCAGCACACAGTTTCAGCGGGAACATCAAATTGGAGAATACCATTCCAAAACCACGAGAGCCCTAAAGTAACAGAACATTTGCAAGGAGAGTGTTGGGGCAGCTCCAGAGAGGAGAAAGTAGTCATGTTGGGCCTTGACTATTCTTTGTCGTACAGGGCTCAACACTAGGCAGCACCTTCTGGGGAGGAGGAGGAAAGCAGACCAGCAGGCACCATGGCCACTCAAACTGCAGCTGAACCAGAAGAGCAAACTCGTTCCTCAAAAACAGAAGCCACCCCTATATAGAAGAAAAAATCCAGGACAAAATCAGTTTGCCTAGTGAGGGGTGAAGAGGAAGCAGCGCCTTCAGAACAGAAGGAAGAGGCAGGGCCAGAAATAATCAGCTGATTCTTACCCCTGGGAGAGCTGCAAGACATTGCATTTCAAATTAAATTCAGAATATTTCCTTAGCTCATATTTGGTCCTTTTCTTCAGTTTTCAAACCCCACATTTTTAAATGTCATTTTGAAATTTAATTTGAAGTGTTTTATTTTTTTCTTTTCCTCCTCTAATAAACACAGCTGTGTACTCCTATTCTTCTTTCATTTTTCTCTGATTTGTTTTTCCATTCCAAATATTTTTATTCAGAAAGTTTACAAAATTGCAAATAAGAAAAGGTAACTCTTTCCTCTTGTAACTGTTTCATATATCAACCATTTAGAAATTGTTACATTTTAAGAAAATATTTCTCTAATTGATGTATTTACTTTGACAGTTGGCCCAGTTCTGGAAAATGCTGAAAATACATTTCAATATGGTTTACTTGAAAGTCTATTTAAAATATATGCCCCATTAATCCTCCAAAATATAAATGAAAATACTGCAATGTACCATATGCAAGTAAAATCTACTTGTAATCTGGTTAAATCTATCTAACAAAAAGAATTATAAATACACCGTATGCATGTATGGTCTTTCTGTCAGTTTCCACATATTACCTTTTTGGAACTTATCTCATGATTGCAAGTGTTGTATGAGAGCAGGTGAGCCAGAACACGGCAATTTTGCTATGTAGAAATTGTCTGCTTACCAGAACAAGAGTAAAACTACATACTTCAATCTTAAGTATGTTCAGAGATGCTATTTTGAGAAAGGCACTCTTGAAGAATGGACTAGAACAGTACTTTTTTTTCACCCTGATTTCTTGAATTCCTTTTTGTGGTTTGTTTTTCGGATTCAGGTGCTGCAACTTTTAAAAACAGCACGGCATGTGGACCTGTGATGATCATGTATCTCTTATCAAGTCAAAAGCCGGGAGTTAAAATCCCATTAGTTTAATGAAAGAGGGTTGTGAATGGATGAAAAATCAGAGCAGAAGAACGCTAGTAAAAGTATATCAACCCTGAAACGCTAGAAGTCTTTGTTCTGATGTATGTACCATTTACTGTAGATGAACATAAACTTAGCTTTTTTTGTCAGCTTCATGTCAAGTTATTGGATGTTATGTGACAGTCAAAGGTGTCCCCTTAAATGAAAAGATCCATTTCCTTTCTCCTTGAAAAGAACATATTAAGGTCACAGGCCTTTCAGGACAGAATACAGTATCTGGGACAGAAGAAATGTCAATTGACATATTTCATTATATTAAAGGAAGTCTCCAGTGCTTCATTTTAAATAAAATGTAAAGTAACAAAATTAATGAGAAATATGAAATATCCATTTATATAACTAATCACACTCATATCTATCCAATAGTATGCTGAGTATAATTCAAGGATGTGAGAACAAATTGTTTCATTAAGTTAATGCTTTCGTTTTGTGTTCTTAAGGACCCCGATGTTGGGACTAGGTTTTGCAAGACTTAGAGAAGGGTTAGAACTCATCAATACTGTAGGAGCATAGGAAAGATTGATTCAGTGATTAATCTCATGTTAAACACATGGGAACAAAACAGCTGAGTATATTTGTCTCTATAATCCCTTTTCCCAAATGTAATTACAAATGGAACTGATCAACTCGTATGTTCGTTTTGAATCAATAGTAGACATATTAGAATTGCTAGGCTGCATAATAACTTAGTACAGGTCAGCAGTGTTCAGTGCTAGAGAAAATTAGTTGGACTAATTTTCATAGCTAAACATAAGACTGTAAGAGAAATTTTAAATTTTGAAATTTTTCATTGAATATTTTCAAAGGAAAACGTAAATTCTCTCAGAAGAATGACATCTAAAATTTCTAGCATATCCTTTATATGTTGAATATCTTTCTCTCTTAGGGGGACAATTTTTATTCTATATATTAAATACTTACTGAGTTAGAACATTATCTTCTGTGGCTCCAAGGGAGTCGAGACAATACTAGACATTAATCACTCTCTATTGTAATTAGTTCTTTGTTACAAGGTGATCTTCTACTGCTGCTTTTGTTACTGCTGGTTCCTGTGGAAAAGAAAGAGAGCAGGCATGGAGCACCACAGGTATTAAAACGATATGAGGGGAAATGCCATCTTGAATCTTAGAGTTGGTTGCCTAGGTTTTTGAGAGAAGCAGCGCTGATCGAATTTTTTTCTTCGGGGCTTCTCATTGTCTATGACCTGATCGGCATATTTACTTTCTTGAGACCTGTTCTATGACCCCAGGATCCACATGGACTCCGTGGGCAGAAACAGTTGTTCGCGCCAATGCCTTTTCACATAGCAAAAAGCAATGTAATACAGCACTGCGTTACAAATATTGTAAAACTTTTGTTGTCCTAATTCCTACCTATTCAGACCCTGTGTTTCCCCCCACCCCCCCAACTCTGCAAGCAAGCAATACTTTGCTAAAGCTGTGAGGCTGTAAAAGCTTGTGTGCAGGTGTGTGTTTGTTCTCTGGGCAAACAGACTGTCATATTATATATTAAATTAAATTTTTAAATGTGTTTAATAGTAGCTGCTAACTGCTATCTGTTTAGGATTTCATTTTCAAAGATAGCTACAAGATGAAATAAAATTTAGAGTGCTTAGTTTTAGGTTAAATGATAAAAATGTCTGTGTTCATCTGACACACTTAACAGCTTTACAATTTCCTTCCATGCTCACCATTTACATCTGGTAGACTTCCAAGCGATCTTCAGCAGAAATGCAATTTGTGCAGTTACAATTGTCTGATGATTAAAAATACAATTTTAAGAAAACATTAATTAATCTGAGAACAATTATAGTCTTCCTCAGTATGCTTCTGATCAAGCTGATATTTTTTCCTTAAAATTAAAAGAAAGTATAAAAAACCCGAAGTAAACAAATTCCAGCTACAGAGATTAATTTTTTCTTTATATCTTTTTCTTTTTAACAGCCATGGCATATTTCTTATGATTATTCTAGGATTTAAACTATGAGAAAAGAAAAACCATATTATTGTTCTTAGACACATTTGCTGCCCCAAAAATTTCACTTTGTATGAAAATGATTGCTTCCCATATATATACACATATATACAAATATATATATATCACAGTTCACTGGTGCCTTGAAGGAGAAAGAAATGCTTCTGGTATCTGTAGAAAACACAGTCTTTTATGTACTTTGGATGAAGAGAAAATGGTCTGGTTCTGGTTTTCTGCTGCAACAGCATAGCAGAATTATATTAAGAGAAAAGCTGTCTGTGTTATTGTTATTAATATCAGGAAGAGCTCAAAAGATATGACACTCAGGCTGGAGTCATACAGCCTATTCAAGCTTTCCCTGGACATCCAGATGATTTGACTTTGAGCTTTCTTCACCAGAGCTGTTTCATCCCCTAGGAAAAATTATGATTAAACCTATATATCTAGACCCATTCAAGAGCCATACAAAACCCTGCTGAATTTCCTTTGGAGGGACGAGCATACACCTACTGCTCTCACTGGTCACTGAGGACAATATCAGACGATACACAGCTGTTAAAATCCAAAAAGATACTTGTCCCTTTGGGGAACAAATCTGTGCCAAATGAAAGATGGCCCCCATAGTGGTAGGATGTGATCACATAATTAACATGCACATCAGAAGCCTCAAGTGTTCCTGGAAACATTCAGTCTGGAATTTCCAAACTTCTGAATGCTTTGCTTCCACATCAAACTTCTATAAGCATAGTTTTCATATTGCTGTGGACAACAAGGTTTGGAATGTGGAAAGGTGAAGGGAAGAAATATTATCCAATGTGCCATTACCATAGCACCAACCAGCATGGTAAAACTCTTGGCGGGTTTTTGCACTCTGGATTTGGGTTTGAATTTGATTTTTAACTTACTTTTGTGAAGAATCCCTCAGTCTGGAAGCAAATCAGTGTGCACCATGTACATATTTTTGCCTTGTCTGTGGTGAGACAGTAATGACATTTGAAGTAACTGGTTTAAATTCACTATCCACCTCTTTCATGTCCTTTCAGTGTGTCCTTTTATGTGAAAAGACAACTTTAATGGATACTTTTTTCTTTTGCTACTACTCACCCAGCCTTACAATAAAACAACATCGATTGGTAATGTAAAATCAAGAAATAATTAACACTTCAATTCTGAGTTCCTGATAAACTTGACATCAAGATTTGAAAACATCAGAGTGAAAATATTCAGATGAAAGCACTTTTCAGCACCTAAAACAAATTGCTTCATCTATGTGTTAAGATTTTGTCATCTTTAATTCTCATGGTCAGTTGTTTTTCCCCTGCTCACAATTACACTCTATTTTGACAAAATGCTTAGCAGATTTTCAGTTTCAGTGACAATTATTTCAGCTAGGATTTCATTGTAGCTGAAGTAGGGCAGAGTTTCTCCTTCTTACTCTTTGTCTGAGTGTGGGCATGCTCTCTTGTGCGTGTGTGCATCGCAAAGCGCAAAGGTACACTGTTATGGAGAGGTTTTTCTTTAGCAAAATATAGCTTACAGTAGCTGAGCCAATCAGAGATTAAGAAGAGAAAAAGCACGGAGTAGACTCACACTGGAATGCAGCTCCAGCCATCTGATGTCTTTGTTAAGATAGTCTGATTAAATTCTTTATTGTGCAACACTTCTGGCTGCAAAAAAATTTTTATTGTGCAACACTTTTGTAAGCTACCGATCAGATCTAAAAGCTTGTAAGTCCACTTATGAAACAATGGAACCAGCAGTCTAATTTATTCCACGTTTACTCCCCCCACCTCAAAAAAAGCCCTAAATGTCCAAAGAATGAAAACCTGTTAAAAGTGCTTGTGAGAAATGTTAGTGTAGCAGTCCCAAACCAATACTTACTTTTTGAGGATGGAACAAACATCTGCTTGTATGAGGGCATTGAATTCCCATGAAGTGGAATAGAGAGTGTGATGTTGTAGGGTATCAATATTTTCTAAAAAAATTTTTCTTAATCTATTTAAATCTTTGTCCTGTCATCAGAGATCTTTCTGCTTACTGTCATTAACATATTTTGTAACAACATCACTTAGTTCAAAATAATTGTTGAATATTTTTTTCAAATGTAGACGTGCTTTTTCACTATGAAAAGTGCAATATATTATTGTCACTTTAGAGATTTACAAAGCTGTGTGCATCATAGCAGTTTCCTGAAAAACTTTTTACTCAAATAATTTTTACTCACACAGATATATATATGTGTCTTATCACCACTGTTTGCCCTTTGAATGTGTACAAATATTAGTGTTGAACTAATGAACATTTATCTGGCATGATTAATCAAATTATGCCTCTCTACAAGAGTATTGGACACATTAATGTTTCTAAAAACTGAAGTGCAGAAAAACCTCCTTCAGGAAAAAGAGTTGACGGTGAAATTGCACTAATCAATATTTTAGACATTGGGAAATATTTGGGTCTTGGAGTCAGTTTTAGTCATGATTTCTAAAACAGGAGAGGGTTGTAAAGCAATATCTGCTGCAATATATGATGAATGGAAGACCTTCTGCCGTATTGGTATGGATGAAATATTGTCCCCACATTCATTTATTCAGTGTCTGTCACCTGAGCAGACTGACGCAAACCTGGAACATGCATAGGTGACTGCTGAGTGGAGGACCCCCAGCACAAAGCACTTTTCCAAGGAGACAAAGCTCCAAGCCATGGTGCAGGTAGAGTTTCAAGGCAGCAGAGTGTGAGAGTTTGGGGGAGAGCTCCTGAGCCTCTGCACCACTGAGCTCAGGGAGCTGGAAGCTCATGTTTCCCCCGGTCACAGCCACCAGATTAACAAAGCAGATGAAAGAGCAACCTGCACATGTGCCAGTCTTTTTCAGCTCTGCAGGAAGCTTGTAAAAGACAGCACAGTAACACAACTTTTGATCTCTACACAGCCAGTGAAAAAGCACCATGGACTACTATTCAGAGCTAAAATAGTGTGTATGTTTAACTAGTAAAGAGAGTATTTATGCACAGAATGTATACTAGAATCTAAATGGCAGGATTTATCCAGCATGCTAATTCTTACAAAGCAAAAGACAGAAATTTAACCTGCATGCATACTGACATGCAAATTCAGTTCAAGAAACTGAGGAAGTTTTCAGGTCCTCTGCAGGGTTACTTGGCAAGCAGCTGAACACAGCTCTGAGCAACCTGACCTAGTTGAAGATCTCCCACCTCAGAGCAGGGGTTGCTGGATTAGATACACTTTAAAAGTCCCTTCCAACTCAAACTAGTCTGTGATTCTATCCTTCTGTCATCATTCTAAACTTATGTCACCAAAGATTCCTTTGAGTTGTAAAGGTCCTTGCTGCAATTTCTGTACTGAGTTGCTAGTCATGCAATCCACCTTGTTTTCTCGATTAAATAAACTTCTAATTTAATCTTTCTCCTATGATCTTTGCTTGGGCTACAGGTCAGCTGCTAAACCACGGTGTAAATTATTTTTGAATCAAAAATATACTGGAGGATACTATTTCTTACTTGCTAGACTTTTAAACCTAGTCAGTTTAGGAACTCCAATTTTATGGCTTTTATTCTTCTTGTTTTAACTGAGATATTAAAAGCATTATAAATAAATTATTTAATTTGAGGCAATATCTCTGTTTTATGAAGGACTTTGCTAGTAGCAAAATAAGTGGGAAATAGTCGCCTTAAAGTGTCACACATGCATCAAGTGTACATGATCTCTTCCAGCACACATACCGAAAGTAAGCTAAGGGTTTAGTCATCCACCTGCAAAAAATCAAACAGGCTGGATTTTGACTATCACCTAATGAAGTTAAAACTTTTTCCATTAAAATAAAGGTAATTTTGACAACTGTTGATTTAATACCACAACAGTTTATGATGTTATTTTTTCTCACGTCACTTGCATAATTCAATGTACAGATAGTTATTTGATTTATAAGGGCAGAACAAAATGCTCTTTGTTCTAGGAAACAGAACATTGATTTAATTAGAGTTGAAGGGTATAAGAAATCCCTTTTTGACATATTGTTTCAGCTTGCACATCAGTATATCTTTTGCCCTCTCTATACACCTACATATTAATATATGCATGCAAATATCCACGAACATTAATGTAATATATTCCATGACAGGATTCTCACACAACAGCAGTCAAGACATTCTTTTATAATCTTTATTATTTGACAGTTTATGGAATAGTTTTAACAAGGAATGTGCGAGACCTTTTGTTATACAAGCAATCCCAGCATGCCATGACCTAGTACAAGAAAAGGGAAAAGCTGAGAAATGTATTTCCACAGAAATTATTGTACAAACACAGTCTTCTTTGCCACTCAACTTGTTTACTCAAACTTGAACTGGCTGTAAATCAAAATCATAAATCAGGTAGCAGTATTGTCTACACAAATTATTTTTTTCTCTTCCTTTTAAGGAAGGATATCTTATGTTTGGGTCTCTTTTTTTGCTGTTAATAAGTTCTTTTTCCCAGAAGTGTTCATGGCGACTTGACTAATTCTGGGGGAAAAGAAAAAAAAAAAAGAAAATGTAAGATTCAGTTGGTATTCAGTGACAATTAGGTCACTGAATGATGTAATCAGATGACTGAGCTGTTGCTTACAAACCAAGAAAACTTCTCATTGACCTTCAAATTTAATACAATCCAGAGTCTTTTTTATTATCATGTTTCTGGCACAATTTCAGATTTTTACCTGCCTGAGAAAAATATAATCTTCAGAGAGAGAAACAGTTTTAACTGCCTTAATTCCTTTACTATCTGTAATATTACTTCCTTTGACACACATTGATCACAAGCAAAAAGATTTGCATGTATCCATCATTTTCCGTGGGGCTGGACACAAAACACTGAACTATATCTGTAGATGAGGAAGATTATGTTAAGTGATATTATTCAAGATTATTATTCAAGATGGCGAAAAGCGTCTACCTGATTTTTTTTTAAGATTATTCAGGCTCTTAAAATTGTTTTATTCATTTATTGAGGAGAAAACAAGTAAACAATTTAAAGAATATTTTGGCAGGTTAATTGGTATTTTTCTCATCATGAAGGCAACTGTAACTCCTAAGAAAACAAAAGTTCATTTGTATGTTACTTGAAAAGAATTTGAAAACTTAGTTTAACCAGACATTTGCTGAGAGCCTAGTGACAGATGACTATTAGTGTTTTATACTTCCATTGCAAATTCAAAATGGTTTACTCCAGTGGTATGTAGATTATATATGAAAAATAATTTAATTATAATTCATGTTGTCATTTTGATTTTCCCGCATACGGTGACTGAGGCATGGACAACTTGGAATAAAAGTGTTTTTTCCTGCCTGACTTCTGCCGTATGTCAAGTTTGATCAAGTAACAAACAAATGAAGCATAACAATTAAGCAGTAAACATTGTGCTTCCTAAAAAGATACCACAAATGATAGAACTATGAGGGGGCATACTTCTTTGTATATCCCTGCTTCTAAAATTTACAATCTTTCTTTAAGATCACTCCTTTGAATACCATAAAGAATCCTTGGAACCTTAATATAAGCTACAGTTGTTTCTCCAAAGAGCATAGATGGTAGGGAAATGTGGATAAGTCCATGAAATGTGTTCAGCATAATCAAAAAGAACTCTTTCTGAAGGAAATCTCAAATGAAAAGAAATATAGCTGTACTTATACTTTTTTTCTAACATCTGCTTTAAACCACCTCTGTAAAATTTGACCCGTATTTAATCTTAAACAACTGGCAGAACTATTTCTTTTTAAACAATGAAGAAAATTTATTTTGACCTGATTTTCAGTTTGCAGCCCAATTTTATATTTAAAGAAAGTTACCATGACCTTAAGTTCCATCCTAAGACAATAAGAGCCTAGCAAAGCTGGATAGAAGCCTGAGTGTTAAGATAAGGTGAGTTTTATTTTGGCTAATGGGGGATTTTAGCTGAATTCTTGATTATTTCCTCATTTGTAAGTTTCTGCTCATAACAAGGTCAAGGTTTCATTCCACAGAATTTGCAATTTTTTTTTATTATATTTGATTGATGTTATGAGTAAAGCTACACTGATCTTTGACCCCACACTTTTGCTTAAGCTGGGTCATTCTACCCAAAGTGAACACATGTGTTAATATTCAGTGGGGGGCATTCTTGTGACACCAAAGAAACCTGCATGATACTCACCCAACTACAGACTTTACTCATTTTTTTCCTCTGGCCCTTTTTTCTCTTTCTCTTTTTGTTACATTTGTTCACAGTTGACCCAGTATTTTTGATGCTGTATGAGAGTCGGTATCCTAGACATCCCAGGGATTTGAATGACTAGTATAATGCCTGCATGAGAGATGAGAAGCAGAAGTATATTGTTGAACCTTTAAAGAAAGGTTGACATTTTCCTGGCCTTGAGCAGCTCTCTTCGGTATTGAAGCTTTTGCAGCTTTCAACCCTTTGATTTATGAGCAAAAGTGTAACACATCTTGGCCATTATGGAATCATAAAAGTCCTTTTTATCTTCCCATTCCATTTTTACTTTAAAAAAAAAAAAAAAGTTAACTCCTTTCCTATTTTTTCTCTTTTCATTTTTTGGGTATTATTCTATTTTTGGAATAGAAGATTATTTATCAAATATTTTATTTTTGTTAAAATGGTATGAAGACTTTAGGATTTTAACTCTCATTTCAAGAAGTCCTAAAAGGATTCCTGGACAAGGTTTTAAATTCTAAAATCAGAAATTAAAGCACAAATTTTAGTGATTAAGTAGTTAAAATCACAGCAATTTTGATGAGGACAATGAAGAAAAGCTTTGAAAATAATGAAACACTGTTTTGTAGGATTCACATCTCACATGGTTTTAAACCACCTAAGAACAAGAAAAATGTAATTAGAATTAAGCTTACTAAAGCTTATTGGTTTAGTGCAACTGTTTCTGCTTCATGTAATCTGCAGAACTCCTTTTAATGTAATCCTCCACTCTAACAGTGATAATAATTTTGCCATATGCCGCACTAACAAAAATTTTTCACATTTTTTAATGGAGTAAGCACCTATTATAGTTGTTATTGGTTGTGATTTATTTCTACAGCCTCATGCAGTTTATTGCAGTTGTAATCTCACTGCAATCCACAGTAAAATTTCTATCAACTGCATTGAAGGCAAAAAGAGACTACTTCTAGCAGTGCATCACTATGGTCAGTATGGGGGCTTTATAACAATTACATAATCATATTAATTACATTACCTGCATCAGTGTCTCTGTTAACAGTGAAAATCAAGCTGGTCTTGTCATAGAAATTCAGTTCGTAATTGAGTTTATATTAATAAATGCTGATAGGATTTACTGATTTTGGTTCAGCCTCACAGTAACACTGGAAATATGCTCATCACTAGCCAACTTCTACAGGTGCATGCAAGCCCTGACTAGAAAGATGTTTTATTCTTTTATTATTATTATTATTATTATTATTATTATTATTATTATTATATTTTGTGAGTAGAAATTTACAAAAACAACCCTTCTAGCTGAAGCTCACTTTACTTGCCTTTGTCAATTTTACAGATGCTCCTTCCAAATAACTTCTTCCTTTAGTCTTGCAAAGTTTTGCAACATAAAAAAATTTGAAAAACAACTTTCCCTCATACCATGTCACTTCTAATATTCTAGTAAATATTCTAGCTAGACAGTAAAAGTTCAGATGAAGTCCAATAAGAGCAAGTGAACTGAGACATATGTCTCAGAACTACATTATTGATTTTTGAAGGATTCAAAATGAGACTTCTGGCTCAACGGTGCACCACTAAACAACAAGAAAAATGTATATATTCAGAATCTCCTCTCTTGACACAGAAAGAATAAAATTTTAAAACCTAGAAAAATAGTGAAATCATAAAAAACTCATATGTGTCATAAGCTCAGTTTTTAGGCACCATTCTGGGTCATACGTTTTTGCATTTCATAACAACACTTGGCAAGTCTGGAATGAATTCAGTTGCATGTGTGAAAATCTAGTGTCGCTTGACACATCCTATGGAAATTAATTTTTCTTTCAGGTGTTTCTTTAACAGGATGTGGAAATGCCAGATTTCATAGGGTGCACACCGATGTATAGTATTCACATACCTATTTTAAATTACACTTCCATCTATGAAAATAAAACCCCTACATAGGGTTTAGATGCAGTAAACCAAATGAGAAATTCAAACAGGAAATAGTTACTCAAATTTAGTTCCCTCAAATTTATTTTTTGTTTGTGCCTTTCTTTCTTTACAGGTTTTTTGTAAGTTTAAAAAAAAATTCAAAATCAAAACAAAAAGACTACACCATGCCTATCTGTCAGCTCTTGGAAATTTATTAGAATAACTTGCAATATATTAATTAGCTGGTGAAAAAAATATATGTGATAGAGCAGTTCTCTTCTTATTTCCTTCAATAGTCTTCCTATTTGAGTAGAATGGGAGTTAAGCAAAGTTCACAGAAGTCAAAGGAAAGACATAAACTTATTTGCACCATATAAAAAAAACCAGGCTGCTTTATTTCTCCTAGACTACAGAGTATTTTAATGTCATTAGGGTGACCTTGGCAGAAAAAAAATGGCAATCAGAACCATTTAAAAATTAAAAATGAAGGTTATGACAAAAAATAATAGCACAGAACTCATTGTATTTCAATTGAAATTATGGGAGAAAATTCTTAAGACCCTACCCAAGCCCAACAATCTTCAATTGTATTTAATACCACACAGATGAATTTCCCATAGGCAATATAAATTTCTTTGAGTATAACATTTGAATTTTCCCATTTTCTTTTCCTTCCAATTCTCCATTCTATCTTATTTTTAAGCTCTTTTTCAGACAGATTTACTATCTTGTATTGACAGACTAAACTTTTCGTTTCTCCCGAGTGAGTTAACATGTTCTTTCTCTTTTTCATTTTGCTTCTGACTCCTTTGGGCAAAAACAGTGCCTCTCTACCATACTGGAATGTCAAGAGATTTTATTAATACATTAAATAATTTGGATTGGGGTTTCTAGACATACAATGTTGTAATCATAACAGTTTATTTCATACACTACTATAACAAAATGAGACTTCATAAAAAATCAAAACCATGATAGGCTATCTTTAGAGGGAAGAGAATGGCAGTTTTATTCAAAAGTTTGTTATCCTTACTACTAACCTGAAAGAAAGTGAGAAACTGTGTTTACAGAACTGCATCATATTAAATGAACAGCAAGAAAAATAACACCTGATTCAAAGTCTCAGAAAAAAAAAAAGGATGGGTGAACGTATGACTACACTGATTACATAATGATACATAAAGATATTTTATGAGATTAATTAATTTTGAGGTCCTGATACTAAGGGGATTAGTTATTGCCTCAGATATGTAATATATAAATAAGGCTATGAGCAAAAGGAGTGAACAGGAGGTACTGTAAAAGGTGAATCATAGGGTTTATATTTTTGGCCCTTAATTGGATGTTATAACTTCTACTTTAGGTAAGACACTTGTATTTAAGGAACTAGATCATGAACACAGGAAGAGGGGCCACAACATCAACCATGATATCTTTCTGGCCTGGTATCTTCTCTAATTATGACATCTTGGAAAAATGGCATAATAGCATAAAATTATAGTGTAATTTCTCCAGAATCTTACTCTTCAGGTTCCAGATACATACTGTCATTTTGTATAGCAGCCTTTGAATTTTTTCAGCATGAATTTTCCTCATTGAACTTTCTATAACCATATTATTTCTCAGCATCTGAACTGTCAGTTGGCAAGGAAATACACATTTTCGAACATTGTAAAGAAGAATGTCCTCCTGTTCACTCCGAACTGGCTATTCTCCATTATATCTGATGTCCATACTTTATCATATTTAAACAAACGATGAACATTCTTCCATTTCCTTCGTGATACACAACTTCACCTTACCCCTAATTCTCCCTTTCTATCTTTTTAGTATGAAAAACATTAACCTGATCACTAGCTTCTTTAATCAGAGGAGACTCCAGGGAGACCTTATCATGACCTTTCAGTTACTGAGGGGGCTACAAGAGAGCTGGAGTGGAACTTTCTACAAAGGCATAGAGTGACAGGGCACAGGACAGCAGAGGGAGTAACAGAGATTCTTTAGATGTCTTAGCTCTTCAGGTGAATGCATAGCACAGATTTAAACAGAGAAAATTGTGTTTGAACAGTGTGCTTGTAGCT
Organism: Origma solitaria; assembly: GCA_013397895.1. Taxonomy (NCBI): domain Eukaryota; kingdom Metazoa; phylum Chordata; class Aves; order Passeriformes; family Acanthizidae; genus Origma; species Origma solitaria. Next base: position 440,410 of record VZRL01000245.1, on the reverse strand, counting down.
TGTATCTTTAAGCCTAACTACATTAATTTAATGTTTCACTATTTAGCCTCAATTGATGATTTTAACAGACTTTGGTCTTGCTCTTGGATCAGTTTCTGTTGAATTAAGTCGTCTTTTTGTAAACTGTCTTTGGCTGAAAATGACAACCAGAAGATAACAAATGGAGGTTGTCAGAAAGTACAGTCTGAGAATTTGACAAATTTGGATTGCTACTATAAAATTACTGAGGTTTAATTATATTTTTAGGCATGAAACGTACCTAATTAAAAACATGTTAAGCATGAATATGTATATTATCCATAATTTTTAGTAAAATATGAGAACTTTCATGGTATAAACTAACAATGAACAGAAATTAAAACTAGTCCAAAGATTCAGGTAATAAAATTCTTTCACTAAAGCAATAGTTTTGCACCTAAATTGTAATTTCCTTCATGTATAAGCAGCAATGAAATGGAAAATAGAGACAACAGAAACCCTTATGTCTGAAGAAAATAAACCTTAAGCTAATTTACCATAAAATGATTAATGTCTTAAGCAGGATTCTTAGGTTTCACAATTAATCACTTCATCACCAGATTACAGAATACTTAATGGGAAACGTAAAGAATAAAAATTAATAAAATAAAAGTGTTTGAGTATGTAATGTAATCTACATCTGAGATAATCTGTAAAGGCACATTCCATCATTTATGCAATAAATGTAATATGATATGTAATTCTTCAAACCCTGTGCTTGATCAAGATAACACAATTTTGAATTATTATTATTATTATTTTTAGTAGTAGTAGTAGTAGTAGTAGTAGTAGTAGTAGATACAATATTCTTGGATTGAAGATGGGTTTTGTAGATAAGGTTTGTTGATAAACATACACAAATAAAAGTCTCTTGTACCAAACAGATAACCATAAAGATGGGGCTGAGCTTGAATATATTATTCATTCTGACACTAGAGTTAGCATTGCAATGTCCGTGGTCTGTCTCTGCAGCAGCTCTTAGGCCACTCCCACTGCTGCACTTTCTTGCTTACTCTTCCGCATAAAGAAAGTACACCCCTCCTTCAGCCTTCCTCTCATCTGCTTCTAATGCTCTTTTTAAATACATTTGATACCATTGTTTTAATGTATTCTAACCACCATCTCCTTCCCATGGCTTCTGTGAGTTATATGTGTCTTATTGTAAGCAGAAGCGATAAAGAATTCCTGTTATTCATTTGAAATGTTGTCTTAAAAATGTTTACAGTGTGAGATCATGTCCCTCAAATTTTCTTTTCTTTTGGTTACATGCAACTCCCTTCATATCTGTTGGTATTTCATATTTCCACAAATTATTTCCTTTTTAATTTTTCTCTTTAAGTTAAAGAAACAAACAAAACAAACTTCTGCTTTCAATCTCAGTGCTCCCTCTCCATGCAGCAATGTATATTAACATGATTCCTCCCTAGGTAATACTCCTAATTAAGTGGTTATGAACATTAACTTTTTTAACTAGTGTACCAAACAGTTTCTGTGTAAAACTGTATTTTATCCCACTTGTGTGAATTTATTTCCCAACCGAGGCAGACATGCTAGACATCAGCTCCTCAAGGACTATCTTTTTTTTTAATCAATATAAAAGGGACTTCTTGCATTTTGCATTTTGAAGGACCTACATACATTTTTTTGAAAGTACACTTTTATGTATAAAAAAACCAAAATGTGTTTGAACACATCTACAACTAAATTAGACCAGCCCTCAATGTCAGAACCTCATAAATTACGAGGCTGTTTGATTCTTTTTCTTTTGGCAAGCTTGAGAAATGACAGTCTTATGTGATTTGGAGCAGAGATGTTGTGATTGTTTGTCCTTCATGCTGAAAAGATCAAAACAAACACATACAAGACCCAAAAACACTATTTCCCCCCCGCCCCCCCCAAACAGAATGAGCTAGCAGGTAGGTAAATCCATTATTTACACAAACCTGCATAAAAGAATTCTTCGTGGTTCACAAAAACACAGCTATGGAGCTGTGAAAATAAGTTTTGGGGTTTTTTCTCAAAAATAGCAGTTTTAAAGGAACAGCAAAACCTTAATAGTACAGAGAACAATACCATCAGTTCCTACAGGAGAAGAAATGCCTGTGTGGTATATTTTTGCCTTCAATGTCAAGCAGTAAGAATGGAATGATATGAGAGAAAACTTATGACAGAAGGTTTCTGTGTTGTGCTCTCTTTCCCACTGGAATCACTGACATCCAGCTTCTGCCTGTTCACAAAACTTTAAGGACTACGCATTTCCTGTCTAACCCACAATATTTTTCTACTCAGTTCCACAGGAAAGAGTGAGATTTTCAGCAGGAAGGAAAAGCATGTTTTTAAAATCATCCAGCATGAAAAGATATTAAAGTTTGGGCATTTTTTTCCAAAGGGAATTAATCAAGTTTATTTCCCTTTTCCCTCTTTAAGATTCAAAATTGCTCCTTGAAGCTTAAAACCACCTAACAATAAAGATCCAAATCCAAGAAAGAACACCAGAAAGAAAGCAGAGGTAGTGAGACAGACTTTATGAAATCTGTGTTTGAGTTACTATTGCCAGTAAGTTGGCAGAAACATCTTTGATTGTCAGAAAAATCATTTTCTTGACAGGAGAGGCTAGCAGCAGTGAGTGTCATGCACAAAAATCAGAGTTAATGGTCCACTATGAAAATTTTGTTTCAAAGTAGAATTAATATGGCAGCTCAAGTGCAGACAGAGACTTGCATGCAAGATTTGTAGAAAAAAACCCCAAAACCAAACTAAAACCAGCCTTTCAGCTGTGTATGAGAAATACAAATGACCATAGTTCACGTGTTTTCTTGCACAATTGGCCAAGTGGGTGAAATCCAAATAAATCGGATAAAGTTTGTAAATGTTGAGGATCTAAACAGATAACAGAAAAGGTTTGGAGCTGCATTACCCAAGAGATAAATACAGAGATAGACAGTTTTGCATTCAGAAGGTTTAATGCTAGGTCAAATTCTAACCTAAAATGAAATTATCTGAGCATTTCTTTAGTAGCTACAGGCTCCCTGTCTTGAGTGTGACATGTATCCATATCATTGCTAAATCAGAAGCACTATGAGGAGACACAAAGACTGAAAGCAGAACTGAATAACGATTAACTGGAGATTTAATGCTGCCTAAGTAGTTTTCTGTTGCTAAAGTGAGGTGATATATGTATTGGCCACTACCTACCATCAAAACTCAGCCTACATATCCAAAAGTCCTTCCCAGTAGCATTTTTTAAAAGGAAAACCTCCTCTTTGGTTTGGATTTGGACTGAACACACACAGAGTTTCACTTCAATTTTATTCCTGAGCAGAAAACAAGACTCCAGTCTTCAAATATTAGCTAATGCAAAAGTCCTGTCAGTCTTTCTAGTGGAAAAGGCCTAAAAGAGTTAAAGAACATAACCTAATCGTGTTAGATTGAAGGCAAGGACAGCAGTTAGAAACCTTGTTTCATGGAAGGTAAATTTTACTCGGAGTCTTTCTGTACCACTAAATCCAAAACCAACCTTTGTGCTGGCACTTTATGCTAAGCTGATTTCCATCTAAACAAGCATGTGCAGAGAAGCAGAATAAAGGCGGTAAATAGCTGCTCAGTAGCATGAACATCTTCTTTCCTAGCAAGTTCAGGCTCTGCAACCTTAGAGGCCCCCAAATCCCTTTTTTTTTCTTACAAAGAAATCTCAAGTGATGAATTTTTTAGGAGCTATGAATTTATTTAAATTGTGGTAAGCATTTTAAAAGCTAGGAATTCATTTAAATTGTATGTGCATCTTTTATCTGGGACAGCATCTTTCATTTCCAGTTTTCGCTGTGGCTTATATTTCCTGTACTTAAAAATGAGCTCTGTTGTGAAGTTTGCATAGTGCATTATGTACTTGATGGATCAAGTTCACACTGAAGTCAATGAGTTTGACTCAAGGGAAAGTGCTAAGCATATTTCCAGCAGGAACTATGATGAAGATTGTTATGATGATATAGTTCCAACTCTCTGAGAGGTATTAAAAGATAACCTATATTTCAGACAACTTGAACTTTGGAACTACCAATTCCTAAAAAATGAGTCCTCAGTAAATCAGTATCATAAGTGATTAACACAAAAGCAGAAACCTGCAGAGGTTTCAACAGAAAACTGGAGCAGAAAAATCAAGGTTTGAAGAAGAGAGCAAGCAGAAGCTTTCTGAAGAACACAAAGGGAGCCCTGTTCCAACTGCATAGGGGAGAACGTGAGCTTGTGGTTGAACCTCTGCATTGATTACCTTGTATTTAATATTCACAGGGTCTGATTGACAGGTAACTTTTTACCCATAAGCAAAAGTTATAATGCAAAAGTGAAGCCCATGAATGGAGGCTATTTTGTGGGGTTTTATCACTATAGAAGAAAAATTAGTTACAAAATTAGGTATCTGAATAATTTAATTCACAAAGTGTCACAGGAAGAATGGGACCTCCAGGGAAATTTTGTTAAAGAAACCCACCCATTGAGTCACAAGATGCAGAAAGGACATCCTTGCTTTCTAAACCCGTTTTCAGAGAGGAACCTAGGTGCATCTGGATCCGATCTTAGTCCCAGATTTCATCAACAGTTTATGTGTAAAGGATTATACAGGTGTAATTAAATAAATTGTATAAATTGGTCTGCAGGATTAAAGATGGAAAAGCCAGATACAGATATATTGATTTATTATGATTAGACATAATGATTTTAGAATTATTTACTACACAGTGGAAGAGCTATAACAACTGTTACAGTATAGTGCACTATAAAGCAAAATTGAACCAATTATATTAAATCAATTGTATTAAAACTAGCAAAAGCAATTATTACGTAGAGATTGATGCTACTCACCCATACCAACATTCATGGACAAATGTCTTTTGCTCAGCCTGAAGGAGTAACCTTAAGGGGTGTCCCCATTCGAGATACTCTCCACACATACACTCCAAGAAGGCATATGTTAGAAGATCCTGGTTTTAAATTTGGGACTGAGCTTTATAAAGGGATTGTCTGTCAGTCAAAAGTCTCCTGGCCAGTTGTGTCAGCTCAGCAGCTTTAGATAAGTTATCTGTAGTATCACTAGTTTGTTTCTTTGGATATTTTTCCAGGTCTGCCTTATCTTCATCTCACTATCAGGATGTTTAACTTTGGCATTGATGAGTCAGACAGATTTTAGCATTATTTAGCACCAAAAGCAGCATGATGCCCCCTTCATTTAACATGGAGAGCTTTACAAACAGGGCCTTGTTCCAGTTGTTTCACCTCACTCCAGGCAGAGCACGCTGCCACAGGAAGTATTGTGAGGAGCCAAATACATCATTGTTGTATGCACGGTATTAACTAGATGACGAGCGAGATGTTAAGAAGGTGTTAAATCTGCTAAATCCCAGAGGAATAAATTTTTTAATCTCTGTTACTCTCTGTCACAGCATTGTCTTCCTATTACCTTGGGTGGATATGACTGGATGATTTATCTTTTATGCTTCTCTTTCTGAATCTCTGGTATCCTCTCTAAAGCTCCTCAGTGTGGGGATAGGAAGAGATAGGTAGTATTGCTACCATGTCCTGAGTTCTGCTTCAGAAAGCACATGGATCAAATGAAACAGGATTAATATGAAAGGACTGTTGGGAATGATGTATTTCTGTGTTATCGTAAAATGCAAATTGCTGCATCACTTTTTTACATATGCCTTACTTCACTGTCCTTCATTTCAAATACTTGATTTACTACAAGCAGCTTGGACTGGGGGATGAGGGTTGATCATGTTTTATTTTATTTTGTTTTGTGTTGCTTGCTTTATTTCATTATTGACATATCCTCTACTTTTCTTCTAAATAGCTTAATCTGTTCAAGAGCTCAAGAAATTTTATAGCAATGAAGATTGGAGGGGTTTTTGTCTTTTTAATCCTAAACCTGAGACATTTGCACCTGAATAGCCAATATAGAAATGGTGAGGTGTTGGAGGATGTAATGCTGGCGGCACAATATAGTGTAGTTAGGCTGAAGCATCCTGACAGAAAGTGAATCAAAGCAAACACGTAAATATGCAACAGGAATAAAATCTTCTATCACAGTACTGTAAAGCCCAAAATGCAGTATAGAGGAATAATCATGTTTCTTGCCTCCCTCAAAATTCAAAAGGAAGAAAGAAATTTGACAGTACTTCCTCTGCCCATTTTTAGAACAACTGATCCAGAAAACAGCATGCAATTTAATGCTGCTAGTTTGGACTATTGTCCGCACACAATCCTAGGAGAAAAGAGAAAAATCTTGCACAGTCTCTGTGGTATCACAAAACTCGAATTTGCCAGCATCCATATGGTCTTTTTGTATGAGATTAGCAGAATCTTCATTTTGAAAGCCTTAGGAAAACCATTGATTTTCCTGGGAGCTATATATATCTTCTACTCCCTGCTCACATTCTCACAAGGCCTTTTTATTCACTTTTAATTTCACTTGAAGAGCTGGAGTCCCTTTTCCCATCTGATTTTCTGTCTCAAACATTGCTAGAGCAAGGTGTAGGCCCTCAGACTTCCATTAATCATCAGTTGATTTCTCACCTTTGCCTTTTAGGGAATTGCAAAAAATTGCTTTGTTTTTTCATTCCTCCTATGTTCTCTGCTTAACCACAACACTTTTCTTGAACTGCTTATTCATTCAGTTGCATTTACACCCTTTCTGTAATCTTTTCTCTCGCTTGGAATACATAATTCCTAATACTTTAAGTAATTTGACTGGAAGAAATTCCAGATCTTTCTCATATTCAAGTCCCTAAGCTCCTCAATATAATTGACTTTACTAATGATTCCTTTAGTTCTTCAAAGTTTGTGGTCTCTCGAAATCCTGAATCTTAGTTCCTTCCTTTCTTCCCTCACAGTAAAATTTGACCTCTCAGCTGAGTATGTCCTGTTCTCTTTTCTCTATTTCTTATGCTTTATACCAACTTTTTGCTTTATGTCCTTGAGTTTCTTAAAGTTTTATTTTCTTCATGAATGGCAGTAGTGTAAAGTGAGAAAAGAGGTCAGTTGTCCTTTGAAAAGTTTTCAAGGAGAGCACAGGGGAGTTCTATTTTAAGGGTTCTTTTTCAGGTATCTATAAAGACAGAAGTTCTTTGACTAAAGATATACAAAAAGTATGACTTTTTTTTTTTTTTTCCTGTTATAATGTGCTGGGCTTTTTTTTTTTTTCTGTTCACATATATTTCCAAAGCTTAGTTTGTACGCCAGTCCCTTTGATTATGGCACATCATGCACAGCACTAAGTGTCCACCTGTGGGAGAAGCTGTAGAGAGAAGGTGCTCTAAAACATACCCTAATCCTGCAAACATGTGCTTTTCCATTGTTAATTTTGAGATTTAATTGTAGTTTTCACCAACCAATATTTAAGGATGTAAACATATAACTGTGATCTTTAAGGTTACATGTCTAAAGCAGCAAGTTGTCTTGCTAAAAATAAAAAAAAAAAAAAAAAGAATAATTACCTGCAAGCTTAACCAAATACTTTTATCCATTACCTCCTGATGGTTTCTAAGGGCCCAATTCTGATCTCTTTTGGCAACCCAGGCTTCTAAGAAGCAAGTTTGTTTCTTCTCTGGCTAATTGTCTCTGCTTACTATAATTAAATGATTTATTGTATGTACTTTCTTGAGTATTGTCATTTACCAGACATTTTTGTAACCTGGAAAACTAAGTTTAAAAAGAAAATAAAAATCCGAACACCGCTCTGTTAATTCATCTGAACAAATTAGGAGCTGACCAAGAACTAGACTAAAATTTGAGGATGCTCTTGTCCTGATGAATTCCAAAGGCATAAGAATGTCTTAGCTGAAAATGTAGTTATTTTGCTGCTAAATGCATATATGGTAAACTGAGTAGCTCCTGAAGGAACTGTTTTCTCAGTTGTAGCCTTCGTATTTAGACTAAAGCTAAATGGGGCTGAATTTACCACTCTTGGGATGAAAGCTGCTTTTTATTTCTTGATTATATTATCACATAAAGAATTTAAAACTATCTTTCAGATTATTTCTTGTTTGAATCTAAACATACAGTCGGAGTCTAGTTATGCTCCAAGTCATTGGCAGCCCTTTTCCAAAATGGTCTAAAACTGCCACCTTCTGGCCGTTTTCATTGCATCCTACATGAGCCAAAGGCAGAGCTGTGTGTATTTGGCTTGGCTATAGCTTGGAACTCTGATTTCTTTCAGTGCAAATAATATGGAGAACAAAATACGTAAGAACACAACATGCTTACTGTTTTCAATGTTAGAGAGAGAAAATAAAAATAGTATCAATCAGTTTACCATACAGAAGTTGGACTCTCCTTGGCCTTCAGCTGGATACAGCTTATTATCACAGGCTCTGAATCAATTTTTGTTTTATTGTACATACTCTTTCTTGCATCACACATATAGCTAGAAGCCATTTCTTTCTGTCTGCTTTTGGTGTGGTTCTTCTTCCATCATTTTAAACCATCTGTTTTTCCATTCTATTCCTGTTATGTTGGATTCTGTGCTTTTAGGGCCTTTTCTTCGAGTAGTAATTGAGAGAATATATTGTATTTTCCCTGGAGTGATACCAGAGCAGGTGCATGAAGAAAAGAAAGTAGAGTACCTTCTTACAAAGACATTCAGAATTATCAGAACTTTTTCTAATGGGTAGTAACAAGAATTTTTAAGTTTTTTTTACTCTTTTGAGGACAGATACAGCCGGACTCTTAGAAGCAGTAGGATTTTATGGCTTAGTGTTGGGATGACAACATGAAAAAAAAAAAATTAATTAATCCTTGTCTTTTGTCTGGAGGACAAGAAACAATGCCATATCAATCTGATTAATGAAGGTGCCCCACAGTAAAACAGATGTTCACTCCTCACCCACAATAAACACATATTGAAGGTTATTTGGGCAAGTGAGGGCTGTTTCTACGCAATGACTTTCCCAGAGTAATATATCTAACTAATCTAAGTGTTTTTCTTTGTATTTGGAAAGACTATCATTGGTGTATTTTGGTATCTCCACACCTTCTTGCAGTTAACAAATTACTAATAACTGGAGTTACCTAAGAAATATAGTACTTCCAAATAAATGCAAGCTACATGACAATAACTAGTGTTTACAATATGCAATATTATGCTGAATCACACAGAGGTTCCTCTTAAAGATGAAAGAACAAATAAAGAGCTACATAGTGTTTTACCCTTAGAGCTCATGTTCAGTATATTAGACAAAATTCCAATGGATAAAACTATCATATCTTATATTTTCAGAGACTGATGGGTTTTTCAGAAAGCTTCAAAATTTTCTTTAGGGCTTACATCTTGTACAAAAGAAAGGAAGAAATGTATTCAAGTATTCTCTCTTCTCCATTTAGCAAGGTCTCCCACGTAAACAGCTAGTTTATTCATTCATAGCAGCATAGTTCCTCTGGGGAAAAAAAAAAAGTAAAACAAAAAGCAAGCAACCAAAATAATAAGTAAATAAATAAATTAACACCATCAAAAAAACCCCACAACTCTTTAATTTTCTACTGAAATAACTGAATGCAATGGTACCTTTCTGTCTCTTAAAAAAATCGGTGTTAGAACATAAATATTTACACAATTAAGTATTTCATTTTCTTTATTTATGGATTAGTTTTGGTTTTGTGATATTTTTGCTAGAGATCAATCTGAAAATCAAAAAAAGAAGTATAACAATATCTCAGCAAAAGATAGGGAACTACTTTTGCAATGAAGAACCACAAAAATCCAAAATCATTTCCTGCTGTTTGAATTTCGTGTCAAGAAAAAGGAATGAATACTACCACTGCTGAACACTGGTCATCTGCAAATACACATGGAAACAAGTAATAAAACACACCAAAAAATGCTTGTAAAGTCATGTTTTCTTTAACAATATACCCATTACAAAAAAATCACATGAATATTTTGACTGTGAAAATGCAAGTCAAATTTCACAAAATTAATATATATTCCTTCACTTACTGACAGTCTGTAAATACTATGTCAAATAAAATCTGCTGCACAGCTTCTATAAAAACCTGAAGCAATAGAACAGCAAGTACACAAAAGTATACAATTCTTCCAACATTGTTCTTTCAGGAGATTGAGGCTCGTCTGCTTCCAGTCCTCCCATTTTTGTTTGAAATTACCTACCTTTAAGTTCCAGTTTCCAGATAAAGTTTCAGTTAATATGATTTCCCACTGTCTCTGTGCAACAACAAACCATTTTCAGACAATGCATATTTAATTGCCTGCGTGGTATATTAGTAGGCCAAGTCCTTCATCTTTCGAATATTGTAATGCTACAAAAAACCAAAAAACAAACAAAAAACAAAACCCAAACCAAACAAACAAACCCCAAAAAACAATCAAACAAACAAATCCAGAACAAACAAAAACCAAACAACATTCTCTGAACATCTCAACATCGTTTGTAAATTGAGGGGCCCAGAACTGGACACAGCACTCAAGATGTGGCCTCACCAGTGCCAAGTATTGGGGAAGAATGACTTTCCTGCTCCTGCTGGCCACACCATTGCTGATCCAGGCCAGGATGCCATTGGCCTTCTTGGCCACCTGGGCACAGCCTGGCTCATGTTCAGCTGCTGTCAATCTGTACCTTCAGGTCCATTTCTGCCTGGCTGCTGTCCAGTCACTGCCCCAGGCCTGCAGCCTTGCCTGGGGTTGTAGTGGCCAAAGTGCAGGACCCAGCACTTGCCCTTGTTAAACTTCACATTGCTGGATTCAGCCCATCTCTCCAGTCTGTCCAGATCTCTCTTCAGAGCCCTCCTACCTCCCAGCAGATCAACACTTGCACCCAGTTTGGTGGCATCTGCAAATTTGCTGATGGTGGGCTTAATCCCATCTTCCAAATCATCAATGAAGATGTTAAACAGTCCAAGAACAGGAAATTCTGGGGTCATGGGCTCTTGCTATCTCTGTGTGTCCTGTGCCCTGGCCAGCCCCAGCTCCCTGGGGCTGTTGTTATCCAAAGGGTCAGCAGGTCACAGCCTCCTGCCTCAGGCTTGGGCTCCTGCCACCCCAGAGCTCAACCTGCAGCTCGCTCTGCAGTGTGCACTTTGAGCTACCTGCACCAAAGGTATTCTTCAGCAGTGGGTCTGGAAAGAACACAGACAATAAGCTATTTGTATGAACATTCCTTTAATTAGCATGTCTGGAGAGTGATTCTATGTGTCTATATAACCACCTTTACGTGTTAAACCCTCAGTGCAATCCTAGGTTAAGGCACAGAGCTGGTAGACTAGAAATATGATGGACTCCAAAACCACAACTATAGGGATTGAGATGCTTCTAAAATCCTCCTGCCACACATATGAACCTGAAATGTGAAATCTGTGTGATGTAATCTAACTGGAGGATAATACTAAGAGATGCAGTATGGCAGTGGCAAAGGGTTTGACAAATGAGGACAGGGGAGTTGTGAATCTTGCAGGGAAAATTATGTCTTAGAAGCCACAGAAGACACCAGAGTGTCTGTCACTCAGTAATTTCTGCTAATCTTTTATGCCTGAGCTAGGCCCAGCATGTTTTCCAGCAAGGAATACACGCTATCGTGAATTTGCCTTATGACAGGACATTTCATTGCTTTGTTTCTATAGAAAGCAACCATAAACTCATTATTGTTAGAAAGTGATTTTTCAAAGGTAGCTGTTGCAAATGATTGCAGGTGACCTCACTCTAACTGTAATAAATTATACAGTCTTACTTACAGGTAGCTGAAAAAACAGTATGACATGAACTTACATAACTTCTGGATTTTTTTTATAGTGGTGTCTGACTTCGGACTTCCTTTTTTTTTCTTTTTTTCTTTTCTTTTTCTTTCTTTTTTTTTTTTTTTTTAATGAGTGCTATGCAAGATGTAAACCCTTTCAAGGAAAAGAAATAAAAGCAAACATTGTTTTACCCCTGGCTTCTGTTCTTCTCCTCAGCAGCTGAAGAGCGAGTCCAAACAGCAAACAAAGAGGTAATGAGACACAACATGCATATCCTGAGATAGGGCTGTTCCTGCAACAGCATCACAAAGTGCCTTCCCAGTGCTACCAAAACAAAGATTTCAGGCTAGGTCAGTATCCCATGTTAATCAGCCCAACTTCAGTTACTTTAGCAAGTTCTTTAGGACTTTCTAAGCTGAGGTAGACTAATTAGTGAAGTGCTGATCATTGATGATTCTGCTTCATTTATGCTATTTTTTCCTGTGAGAGGTGCCTGCCTGCTGTAGTTTCTGATCCGGAAACTCCTATGCAACAATACAGTCTTCCTGTGAAAACTTCACACACAGCATTTAGCTTCAGTGAGCATAAAAAAAGACAAAGAAATGTGTTAGCTCTGCTCAGGGCATCCCAGGCAGTTGGATACAGCAGGTAGTTTTTATTAAGGTGTGGTAGTTGACATCTCACCGCCAAAGGAGGATTTCACATGGTGTAAAAAGCCTGAAGAGCTATAAATTGTCTCTTTTCTTCCCTGATGCTTGACAAGCAGTCTAGGTGAAGAAGCTCAGAATATTGTGTGTGGAAAAAACACATAGTTATCCATAGTCTCCCAGGATAATCTAAGAGTTGAATGTGGTTTTATGCAAATATCTGCTGGTAGATTTCCATTAAAAATAACATACTGTTGGATATGTAGTATTTTAGAAGATTATAATACACTAAAATATGGCTTAACCAAAAATGAGTTTCCTGTTCAGCAACAGGTCAAATGCATTTACTGTGACAAAAGTGAACCATGAATGAATATCCCAAAATTTAACAGTGACTGGATACTAAATTTTCAAGTCATTAGGGGGCATTTCATGGCAGCTTATTGAACTCATAAATCCCTCCTTTACAGACCAAATAGAATTGTGACATATATGAAAGCAAGTGAAGGAAAAAGGGAATAAAAATTTTTTTTTGGTAGGCTCATTACATTGTATGCCATGTTGTGAGAAGAAATAAAGAATAGACTAGATCTATTTGCTAAATAAGTAACAACTAATGAGGGAAATAATTAAAGGAAATAATCATAACAATTTTGACATATACACATAACAGTGTGCCTTAAACATTGCACCAACTTTTGGATTATATTTGCTTTAAAATTGTTAGCACTGAAACCCACATACTCTTGTGACTCAGTCACAAATTCTTTTCCAAACTCTTTGTCCTGATTCCAGCCAGGACAGGGTTAATATTTCCAGTAACCAGGAGTGGCCATGGCTAGGACCCAGAGGTTATTCTATACCACCACACATCACTTTCCAGGGATGGGGCAAGGGCTCCCTGTGGGCTCACATAGCTTGGCAGGTGGTCTATTACTGCTGGGCTCCATGGGGTGAGCAAATCATGTGTGAGTATACCCTGTTATTATAATTTCTGTTGCTACTGTTTGTTTCATTATTTCATTTTTGTTTTCAGTAAGTTGTTCTTATCTCAACCTGTGATCTTTACTTTCTTGGCCTCCAATTCTCCTCTTCAGCCCACCACGGTGGGATTGAGCAGCACATTGGAATGTTGTTGTGTTAGGGTCACTGAATTGGGGAATGCCATCGCTAAACCATGATACCCTTATAATAGAGGAAAAAAATTTGTATTACAACAGTTGTCTAATACTGACATAGGCAGCTTAGAGCAAGAAAGTGTGGAGGCTTCATCATTGGGAATATTCAACATTCACATGGGTATGGCCCTGAACAACCTTCTGCAGCTGACCTTGCTGATGGTGGCAGATAGTACCTGGGGACACCGTTTATTGGTGAACATTGATGGTTTAATGGCTGGACTCAATGATCTCAGAGGTCTTTTCCAGCCTTATTCTATGATTCTGCAATCATGCAGCCTCCAAAGGTGTGAGCCAGGTTCAGCCATGCTGCCATTCTTGAGGGCTGCAGTATGCATCACCATATTTCTTAATCCAACATGTCATCTTTTTACCTACATGCCTTCAACATGCTGCTTGTCAAACATTCATGTTAATATCCTGTATCTGACTTTTAGCTCTTCAGGGCTGTGAAGCAGAGAAAAGAAATCAACACAGAAGTTGTAATCAGTCCCTGCATGCCTCTTATCTGTCACATTTATGAAAATAAAAGCATTGCAGGACTGTCTAACAAATTCTACTTTCCTATATTTACTATGAGCAGAATTTCAATGGGAATTTGAAGCAGACTCTTTCCTTGTCTGTTTTCTACATGATTTTTTTTCCATGCTTTTGAGTTATTTTTATGGATTTTCAAATCTGTGATAAATGTTTTATCTAGGCTAGATAAGAGATCAATAAAGCAGGAAAATCATCACAGTGCAAAAATGCAGGACAGTCTCTCATCTTGCATCATCTCTCCTGGGAGCCAATGCTACTCTTCCTTGCCAATCTATATTCTAGTGTAAGTAAATGGAATATAGTTCACCTCCATCATGCTGAACTCGTTGGTATATATCCCTGTAAAATTGTATTTTGTCATTGTGTGTGTGCTGTGGGTATGAGACAAGAACTGTTCTATGCATCAAGGCTTAAACTTTCCTTACAGTATAAGAAAGTGCAGCCCTGCAAAGAAGATCTGCTGAACTTCCTCCATCTCCTAATGCCTACATTTCAGCAGAACTTGATGCTGAAATAAATCTGAAATAAAGGCCTTGGAAAAACTATGTCAAAGCACTAAATTTGGTGTTAATTTCCCATTTGTTTTACTCCCTTCCCATTTCTCACACATATAATAGACCTGAAATACTAATTGAACAGTTAAATCCAGAGTAATTGGAACCTTATGATTTTTTAACTTTTGATTAGTTGGATATTCAAGTGGAAGGAAAAAAATTAGCAAAATGAAGAAGTGTTGTAGTTCATAATATAAGTTGAGAAAACTCTGTGAGAGATACATGGCTAAAGACATTGTGAGGGTAAGAAGTGCAAGAAAAGAAGGAGCATTTCTCTTCTGGAGACAATAGCAATTCTGAGGAAATTCTTATCCACTTGGGAGGAGTGGGACTGAAGTCCAGAAGAGGCTATGTTGTTATGCCAGATTTGCAGAAAAAGTATAGACAACTTCAATTCCAAGGTTTAACTATGCTTTAAACAGCCTTTTCTGCCTCCTTTACTTTTTGGGTGTGCTCAGTTTCTTTTTTCTACTATCATTTTTCAGTACAATCAGAAATTAATTCAGCCCAAATTATCTTGTGTAAGGTCTAAATGCTATTAGGAAGAGAGAAAGTATATTTAACACAGTAGCACACAGTCAAAAGAAGAATAACTGTGACCTTGAGAAAAGAAGTGACAACTGCAATAATAAAATAGAGATAACAAAGATCCACATCTAAGAGGAAACATGAGTCTATAGGGAGCAAGGAAAGTGAATACAGAAAAAGCACAGCCTCCCAGAAGCACTCCCTAACACCAGCTGGAAGGAATTGGTCACAGGCAAAAATGGGTCATGAAACAAAGTTCTTTAATATCTCACAGCTGTGCACAAACTCTACTAAGTACAGAAAGCACTGACTCTAAAGGGAAGACACTTACCTACATTTTCTGTCTTTTCTTTTATAAGCTGAAGACATGGAAAATATTTAAATAGTTGTATTTTTCTTTCCCTATTTCCAAGGGATTAATGGTAGTGCAAACTAGGAAAGAAAGATTAGAGAAAGAATAGATGTAAAATTACTGCCTGAAAATGATGGGTTAAAAAAAACTACTACTAAAATTAACAAAAATAAAAATAAAAAACCCTATAAAAACACACCCTCAACTAAGACAAACTGTGTGGCAAAAAGACTGCAGCCTGAAGAAGCTAGATGATGGAAGTTCCTACATCTGATATTTCAAATTGTTTGCCTCTAAGATTTGACAGGCAGATAGCCAATAACAGACACAAAGCAAAACATTTTAGGTGGAATGTAGGCTTTATTCATCAGTGGAACTGCAAATTTTGTCTCAGTCTTTTATGTGTAGCTAAAGCCTGACAGTTCCCATACAGTTGTAATTACTACTGTGCAAGAATTTTTTGGTACAAAACCAAAAGTTATTGACTATTGAGTCCTGGAAATAGGAAATAAATTATATGAGACCCATAAGAATCAAGCAGCTAAATACTCATGCTTTAAAACAAAATTTATTGATGCTTAAAATCTCTAATAATAGGAAACTATTACTTTTACTTGTATCTTAAGTTCTCTGTCTAGAACAAAGAAAGCAGACTTTGCAAACTGTTTTTTCTCAGCCTGATTTCTTTTTTTTCTCTTGCCTACCCAGTTTATCAAATCTCACCTTGATTGAAGCAACTCTACGCTTTACTTACATGAGAAATGGCATGTTCAAAAGATTAAGTTATGTCTTCATAGTGCAATATTTTACAGAGTAAATAATTTTCCAAATTCAGACAAGTGGCTGTTCAAGGCATTCCCATGTTCTGCTTACCTGCAGCAGCTTTTTTTGCTGGTCCTGCAGAGGTGATCATCCCGCTCTGCCCTGCACTGGTGTTGCCCCACCGTGAATACTGTGTGCAGCTTTGGTCACTGAAATATGACAAAGAAATTAAACTATTAGAGAGCATCCAAAGGAGGGTAATGAAGATGGTGAAGGGCGTGGAGGGGAAGCCTTAAGAGGAGCAGCTGAGGTTATTTGGTCTGTTCAGCCTGGAGAAGAGGAGAAGGAGGGGAGACCTCATATTGGTTGACAACTTCCTTGTGAAGGAAATGGGCGGGGCAGACCCTCTTTTCCATGGCGACCAGTGACACGACCCACGTAAATGGCATGAAGCTGTGTGAGGGGAGGTTTAGGTTGGATATTTGGAAAAGGTTCTTCACCCAGAGGGTGGTTGGGCACTGGAACAGCTCCCTGGGGAAGTGGTCACAGCACCAGCCTGACAGAGTTCAAGAATTGTTTGGACAATAATCTCAGGCACGTGGGCTAATGGTTGAACTTGAACTTGATGTGTCCCTTCCAACTCAGCATGTTCTATGACTCTGTGATAGTTCTTACCATTGCTGAGCTGTGCACTGTATCAGGGAATTGAGATATATAAAGAATTAAGTGACTTGTGTGGTTTTCGGGGGATTTTTAGAGAGGTCAATTTCATCATACACTGTGGACTGCAGCCCCACAAATAATCAGTTCAACACAATTGACAAGAGAGCAGGAATGAATGTCCTCAACAGAAAGAGTGTTCTAAAACGTTTAAACATGCCCTACTGCTGTGACAATCAACATGGGAACACAGAAATATTTTCTCACTTTCTCTCTGTAGGTATCTAAGGAAGATAATATAATGCTAGTTTTCAAATGCATAAAATAAAAAATACTTGGATTGCTATTACTTAAAGTCTTCAAATTACCTTATGCTCAGGTTATCTGAAGTAGATTGGTTTTGAAGTATTGTGTTTTAGATATAGAACGGTATAATGATAACAAACGCAATCATTTTTCTTACTTTAGAAAGCAATCTCCACTATAAAAGCACCGTAAGGCCTGAAGAACATTCATAATCCATTTCATATGATACAAAATAACCCTAATTTTATTGAAACTGTGGAGAGATTTTTTAAAAATATATTCAAGACAAAAGGATGCATTTATTCTGTAGCCTTTATTATGTAAATTCACATCCTCAGATGCTACTACTTTTGATTTTTAATATTGAACATGATTGTAACTCTAGAGCAGTTATTCTTACACGGAGCATCAAGCATTTGGCCACAGACATAGTCAGGTAAACTGCTGGTTGGTTATATTGCAAT
The DNA here is from genome assembly GCA_013397895.1 of Origma solitaria. NCBI lineage: Eukaryota > Metazoa > Chordata > Aves > Passeriformes > Acanthizidae > Origma > Origma solitaria. The sequence goes on along the minus strand of VZRL01000245.1, from coordinate 422,665 downwards.
TATATGATACATAAATTGATGTGTGACAAAAAAGCCAAAGAAAGTGAATTTAGGAATAGTATCTTGGGAGATATTGAAGACCCAGTGCAGTTGCAAGCACTCACTACCATGGCTGAAATGGTAGCCTAGAGTTAGTGCCTCTTCAGCTCTCTCGTGGGGCTCCCACGTTTTGCTTCACGTGTGCTTTGGCAATGCATGAGGCTGAGGCTTGTGAGCCTCTGCTGTGGTTTAACTCTGTCTGACAACTAAACATGACAGAGCCCCATGCTCATCCCCACCTCTGGCTCCTGTGGTGGGATGGAGGAACAACTGAAAGGGTAATTGGTAGTTGACTACGACTGAAATGGTAATTTAAATTTAGTAATTGGTAATAGACTAACTGTCTATTTTTCCCTTTCAACAATGTCTAGAGGCAGTTGGATAGCTTTCACCTCTGCACAGTGACTAGGTTCACCTTGTCCTTCTGCAGTTTCTTCAGTGTCTTGGGGGACCCCACAAAGCAACTTTCCACTTTTGAGGTTTTCCCACAATACAACAGAATCCATCTTTGAACATATTTCTTTTCAGTTTCTGGTAATTTATTCCACAGTGTGGCCTCCTCTGTACAAGTCACTTACTGTGGCAATCCTCCAGAGTTTCAGTCCTCTGGAGAGTGAGTCCATGATCACTTCCAGGATTTCTGTGTAGTCAGATTTTCCTATTTCAGCCCATTGTAGTGCCAGTGCAATCCACTTACTCCATGAAGCATCACATGCATGATGTGTTCTGTGGACCCTCCTATTTTTATATCCAGCCCAGCCCAGACAAGCAAGAAAACAAAAGAAGCTGTGCTTCTGTATCAATTACTTCTGAAGAAGTTCAAACACCTTCATATGCTGCTAATACTTATTTTTCTTTTGGAGTGTAACAGGCTTCAGATCCATTATATTCTGGGCTCCAAAACCTTAGACATTAATCTTTGTCTGTCCACCACTTTCTGCCAGAAGATCCAGGTGAGTACATTATCCCTGGCTCCGCCATAAGGCATATTTTTCACATCTTGTCCTGTCTGGACAGGCCCAGTGCTGTAGCACAAACTATCTCACACTTAATTTGCTCAAAGTCTTGCTGTTTCTCAAAGTGCCACTCAAAGTCATCCTCCTTCCAGGCCATTCAACAGGGAGGGCTCACAGAATAATATGTAAGAAAAATATAACCCAGAATACGCATTCTTCAAAAGCCCACAACACCAAAGAAAGCTTGTGTTTCTCTTTTGTTAGTTATGGGAGAGAAAGCTGTTATTCTATTAATCACATCCATTAAGATATCATAATGTCCATCTTGCTATTTTATTCCTAGAAATTGAATCTCTTGCGCGGGTCCTTTGACCTTACTTTCCTTTATGGCAAAACCAGCTTTCAAAGGAATCTGGATTACTTTTCTCCCCTTCTCACACACTTTTTCTGCTGTCTTGCCCCCCAATTTGATGTCATCAATATACTGCAAGTGCCCAGGAGCTTTGCTCTGTTCCATAGTAGCCTATATCAATCCATGACAAATGGTAGGACAGTGTTTCCACCTGTGAGCCGGACAGTTTCAGGTGTATTCTAGGATACTCCTCCACATGGAATCAAGCTGTCACCTGCACTCTGCTGCCAAAAGGACAGAGTTACTCACATCAATAGTTGCATAGCATCTGGCATCCTTTGGCTCAATGTCATACCAGGGCTCTAGCTTGTCTGGTATGGCAGAACTTAGTGATGTGACTCAGTGGTTACAACATTTAGCTATAAATCTACACCAGTTAGATTTTTGCAGTGGCCATATGGGATTAAGAAAGGGTGACTCTCCAGTCTTAGGAATAGTTTATGGATGAGAGACAAGGAGTCTTGGCTGAGGTGATATTGTCGCCTGTGCAGTGTCAGGCTAGCCATTAGAAACTGTTGCTCTTTGGGCTGCATCAAATCTGCAACAGAAGGATACTCCAAGTGACCAAGCAGCTTAGACAGCTGTTTAATCCATTCTCAAGGCAGTTGTACCATTCCTAGGCATACCTTGGTTCCCTTAAGTAACTGTCTCCTCAGGTAGTCCATGCCAAGGATACACAGAGCCTCCAGACCAGTCAAAACAGGATGCTTTCACCGCTCATTCCCAGACAGACACGCCTCAGTCTCCAACACAGACCATTGCTGGGATCCTCCATCACTCTGGAAACACGGATGGATTCTTCTCTATTGTCACCTTATCCTGTTACAGTACACTGTGCAGCAGTGTCCACTAGAGCTCTATACTCATGTGGGGCTGATAGGTTAGGCCATATCAGGCCACTGTGGCAGATCCAGGTCTGTGTAAAACAGATGGGCTTTGACAGAGGCTCTTCTGGATGTTACCAATCCATTCTGCTGCTGTTACAGGCAGGCTGAAGGGCCACGGTGTTTAATGCAATTCAGTTCTGTGCTTTTCAGAGTCACACGTGTCTCCAGTTTGGCAGGTATGACAGCCCTGCAAGCAAACCCCTACAAGCCTTGCAGGGGTTTTGCAGTTTAGTTGCCCTTGTGTTGGGAAGGAAGAGGCCTCTGAGTGTACAGTTTCCTGCCATCATGTCAGTTCGGGTGGTGAGTTAACTGTATCATCAACTCTCCGTGTAGTGATGTGTAAGGTCTTGGGCTGTGTAGCTTCAGGCCCAGCTGGCACATCCGGGAAGAGACCTTTAACCTAAATGCCTATCACTGAGCTCCCTTGTGAATACCCTAAATTTTGTAGACCATGTTGTACTGTCTTTTAAGTAGAAGTGAGGATTTTTTTCTCCGTATGAGATGTTCTGTGCAGCACTGTGAAAGTGCTTCATTTCTTAAGGGCCTTAGTTTTCTGTCCGTTTTCTGGGGTTTGTTAAGCACTAGCCTATGGCTAGTCAGTGTCTGGAGTCCACTTCCTCTTCTCTTCCTCGCTGCTTCTAATCCTGCAGCTGAAGTTTTAACATCCTTCCACTGCTTCCATTCCTTTCTTATTGCGAATAGATCATGCACAGTCAAGGACAGTAACTACTGAAAATCAGTTCCTTGAGCAAATTAGTTATGAATTGATTGAGGGATTGATGCCTGTCATCCTCATTGGCAGGTATACTCTTTCATTTCAGATGCCCTGCAACATTTCAATGCTGATGTTACAATATCAATTTTTTATTCTATCCTGAGCAATTGTTTTGAGGAGAAGAGGAGCATAGAATCAGAAAAATTAATATAGACATATTTTTATAGCTTATTCTGTATTTATTTTGGAGAAGGATTTTAGAGGAGATAATCAGTAGCGAAGTTTGCATAGAATTGTTATAAGAATGCCAGTATATTTTTCTTTTCATTGGGTAATTTTTTTGTCTCATCTTTATTTTTTTCCAAGATGTCTTACCTTTCAATGGTCCCTCAAACAGAAATTGTGAATTTAGGTCACACTGAAACTGAAGGAAAAAAAAAATCCCTGGATACAACAAAGAAATGCATATATATGGAGGAAACTTTGGTAGGTGCCAAGAAAGTTGTTGAACGAAATAGATAAGTATAAAAAAATACATAAAAGTAAAATCATGAAAAGTTTAAACCTGGTACTTGGAACAAAATTTTGCGTGCCCTTTATTTTATTTCTATCTCCACTCTGTTAGTGGTTGCTTTAGAAGTAGTGTTCCATTGAAAACAAAGTTTTTTCTCTTTGGAATCATAACACATTCTTTGTGATCAGGAAAATGCAGTTAGAATTTTTCACCTCTTAAATTCTAATTCACTGTAAGTGAAGCATATGCAATTCCTTTAATCACTGTAAGGTGTATACTTATATGACACTCCAGAAAACTCCATTTAACAAGAAGAAATGGATACTAACAGCTTTCTTCAGAATTTTTTATGAAAATTTTTAAAATAAAATTGAAGTTATATTAAGCATTTATATGTTTCATGGTCTGGCTCACCTTAAACTATCACAACAAATCTGTGCTAAGTCTTAAATTTGCATTTTTTATCCCCTTTATGTTGGAGCAATTTGCTGGTACTCCTGTACAATTTTTAATCTATTGATATTGATTAGTATTTTAACTCTAGTAAACAGTTGCAGATCTACAGTGATATATAACCAAGAGGTGCATTATTTTTTTATTGGTGATGTATTTCACTTGCTACTGAAAATCATGATTGTGGAATCATTTCAATAAGACTATGTGCTACATACACTAGGCTGATTTACATACTGAAATTTCAAATGCTTCCTATACAAATTAAAGACTTGGATTAATTGCTACTCTCCTTCGGTGGCACTTCTTTATTAATGCTATTTACTTAAAAGCTTATACCTCTTGCAATAGCCTGAATTCTTACCTTGGCCTAATTTGTTCTAAATTCACTAGTTCTATGCCTTTTGGTAATAGCTGTACTTTAATAATGCACAAGGTAGCCCTGATAAATCATAAACCATATTAAAATCCCTTCATAAAGTGAGTAACAAGAGTCATACAAATAATTTTTCTTCTGTTCCAAACTCTATGTCCTCAGTTCAGAAAAACATTTAATTAGGAGATTAGAGAAGAACAAAATGTTAGGAGTATTTATACTTTCAGATACAAGGAAAATATTTTGATATCTTATAGGTTCTGGTAATAAATGAATTCCATGTTTTAATTATCTCAAATCAAAATCTGAATCTGAAAGTTATTATCTCCCATCCCAACACTAAAAAGAGTTAAGGTAACAGCTACTTGTGAGCTTGTTTGACTGAGATATAAATGTTAACACAGCATGACAAAAACCTTTAACAAAATTTTTGCTCTGGGAAATAAAAATCATAATAAAAGTAAAGACAAGAGGTTTGAGCTAGTTTTGGGTAGCTACTGGAACTCTTAGCCCATGTCTTGATATTCCTTTTGGAGCATGGTCAAACACTCATTCTGCAACAAAGCCTTAATCTGAACAGTAATGTTCTTTCATTAACAACAAGAACAGCAAAAGCAGCCCATGCAGAAGCATAGTATTCTTTCTATGCAGACAGTAGGCAGAACACAGAGGTATGGTGGGCTGCGGGGAGACATGAGTCAAGAGTCTCTCTCTGACACCTGGTCAGGGACAAACATGCAGACGATTTCAGGAACAAAAGCTATCCAAGAATACTATAATCTATCCAATGCTAGTCAGGCATTATTCTACTTGTGTGGCTTATATTAAAGCCACAGTTTGCCTTTTATTTTGAAAGAATTGTTTTACTGCATAATATCTCACTGAAATCACAAAATCCCTCCCAGGACAGAATATTTTTATATAATTTTTATCAAATGAGCATGGCAGTTTTATTTAGTAAAGTGCAGAATAAACTTCAGAAATGAGCATTCATTTTCTTAGTACTAGCGAGCTGCAAAATGTAGTTCAGTTATCTGAATGCTGTATTTTAAAAAAAAAAGTCCTGAGTATTATAAAATAATATAATTCTAAACTGCCTAATAAAAAACCTGCAGTAAAAGAACATCTTGATTCTTTTTTTTCTGTTAGAGCTGTATTCATTGAAAGCCAGAAAATCAAAGAAAATACTATAGTATGAAATCAAATGTAATTCAGCATAACACAGAATACAACATATATTTATTTAAATATTGTGATGTAGATGGGCTTGTTTATTGTAAAATACATCCTGGTTTCACAGCAATAAGAAATCATACAGAAAATAAAAATTGTAGTGGAAGCTTTCATTATACAAAAACTTCTAACTCATTTTAAAATAGTGCTTTTTATTTCTGTGGCATCTTCTTGCTACAAGTCTTTAATAAAATTTAGAGGCAGTAACTAATAAAACATTGTAACGTCCCCATGAACAATATGATGTATCTTAGATGACTACCCACTGACAGAGTGCTAAAATAATTCTAGATAACTAATTCTGTACAGCACAGCTTTCAAGACGGGTGATGCACAATAGTGTCAAGAGCTGACTTTGGTTTGTGTAGTTTTTAACTTTCATTACACATTTTTTTAAAGAACAAATGTGTTTCATTCTAAACTGCTATTCTATGCCCTTCAGTTACCTGTCAGACATATTTTTATTGGTATCAATGACACTAATTTTCATACCCTATTGTGTTCACTCACACGGCACGTGAATGTTTGTGACATTTAGATTCCTAAGGAGAGTTTTATGTCATCATATATTTGGCCTATTGCTATTCCTATTTATATTAAGTCCTCTTCATTTCATTTATCAATCCATCTACTACATTATACCTGGCCTTTTAGGTTATATGTCTGGGACATAAATTCCATATGAGCATTTAATTTTTTTTTCTTAGTTAAGTGTAGTTGCCTCACCTTGTGACTTCATTGCTCATTATTTTCCTTCCAATTATTCCCCCTATCCTGCTGGGGAAGGGAAGAGTGGGTAAGAAGCTCTGTGGTGCTTAGCTGTCAGCCAGGTGTTTAAACTGCAGTTATTTTGGTGTCTAACACAGGGCATGAAGGGTTTGAGATAATAACAGATTTGTCTAGAGTGGTTGAGGAGGGATTTATATCTGGAAATAGTTCCTTGCAATGATATTGATTCATCTGATCTCAACATTAACTTATATGATCTGTCATGCTGTTTCTTGTTTGGTGTATTAAAAAGATTGGCTTTTGAAGTTTCCTGTGGTCTGTGGAGTTTAGTGATGCTTTTCCAGGGAGATTTATTATTAAAACAGTGGGTTTGAGTTTAGCTGGTATTTTGGCTCTGTACTGAAGTCATTACTGTATGTCAGTGATCATCTGATGAATACAATTAACAACTAGATAATTGTCATTCTTTCTCTGAGAGATGGTTTTTGTTTGGTTTGTTTTTTTTTTTTTAGGAAATACAGAATGGCACCTTCGCCACATCACGTGATATTTTGTCCCCCATTACAATAAATTCTCAGCATCTTGACAATCCTTGGGTAGTCAAAATACTTCTGTTGTCATTTCTTAAGAATATTATTTTGGTTTTTTTTAAAGATTAACATGTTATTTAGGAATATAACCTAGGCCTTCAAAGTGTGGGTACGGGTGGGAAGACATGACAGAGAATATGGGCAGATATCTGGAAAGCTCCTTCCCTCCAGTTATTTTGATCTTCATTCCAGAACAAGTGCAGAATCCTGAAGAGATAATATATTTGGAAAGAGATGCCCTGGCTATTTCAAAGAAGTGCACATTTTACTGCACTGTGCTAAGGCCTGACCCACACCTACCACACTTGGATCAATGCTGTTCAGCACCTTCAAGAATAAACGTTTCTGAACCTGAAAAATATCAACAGCCACGATGGCTAAACCAGAGGCCCAGGCCTCCACTATATCAGTTGCCCCTATAATTAAAAAGAAACAACATAAGTGAGGTCAACTTGTTTAATAAGGGATGAAGAGGCTTCTTTGAAGAGAGAGCTAGAGATGTAATCGGAAGAGACAGTCTGTTCTGCAACACAGAAGAAGACACAAGAACAAGAATTGGAAGAAACTGAAATCTTAAGTGAGAAACCACTCAATCCCCGTTCTTAAGTGCGCTTTGAGACGTGTGAAAATATTTCCGCTGTCAACTAGACAAGCACATTCTGAGCTGACTACTCCAATGCTGTGATATTGGTGTCAATAGCCAAGAATTTGAGGGTAAGAAATCCTGGCAGCTGGGATTCCTTGCTAGGGATAAGGCCATTGACAAAGAGATTGGGCAAAGTGCTCTCAGCTACCTGTCAAGTGTGAAAGACAGGTATCCCTTCAAGGAAGATCCTTCAAATTCCCAAACTAAATGAACTAACACTGACGAAGGTGTCCGGTACCTGAGGGAATTACTCAAGGTGGAGTCTCAATGACCAGCAGGTATCCAAAAGTCTGGGCCATGCAGTCCATGTGACAAAAGTTTATAAGAACTTCAGTGGCATCATATGGCAGCACCCTGGCAATAATGAGCTGGACAGACACAGTAGCACCTTCTTGGCCAAACAACTCCAGGAACAGGAGGATAATCTCACTTCCTTCCAACGCCCTTGCATCTTAACTGTAGAGAAAATGATCCAAACATTGTCTGAGTAGTTTCAGGATAGCTCTTCATGCACTCTAGCCAAGGTCTCAACCATTAAAAGTCAGCCTTTACCCAAGGGAGACGGTACTGGTGACGTACACTGTGTCTAACCCTATGGTTCTTTCTGTGTGACTAGGGGATGACACGAAGAAGTGGGATGGTCAGCCTAGCTGGACACTAGAAGTACGGAACTGCAAGTTAAAAAGCCAGATAAGATACATCCATCCAGGAAAGCTGCTCCAGCATCTGTTGAGCAGGGCATGAGGGCTCGTCATAATTTTGACCCTGATGAAGTGACTTCTGGTTTGCAGTTACAAAATTCAAATAATAAATACTCCAGCCTGGAACTGAGGGGTCCTGCCTTTTCCCAGGAGGAGGAAAGGGAGAGCTAGATTTACTGGAAAATGCAAACATTGTGCAAACACTAATCAAAGATACGAAACGCCTCATACAAAACTCATTGTACAGCATGACAGACTCTGTTGCAAGCTTTTCATATTCAGATTCTGTACGATGAAACCACATAAGCAAGGACTTGTAGAACCTCATCAAGAGGCCCAATTATTTACTACACATTTTAAAGGATGATGTGCCCCCACCAACACAGCAAGACATCCTCAGTCTCTCTCTGATGACAAGGCAGATCCTTCAAGACTGTAAAAGGCACAAACAATGTAAGAGTAAGGCTAAGAACCTGGAATGTAGGTAAACCATGATGATCACAGAACAAAAAAGGGAGGAAAAGAGGCTGCATTGCATGAAGGACATGCACTAAAGGGACAGTCTACCAAATTTTTCATATTCTCTGTATTGAATCCTCTTACTTCTCCAGTGCATCTCTTTAAATCAAAGAAATACATGTTTGATGGCCAGACTGTTAGATGGATAAGGGTCAGTTAGATAGTTTCCCCCAGAGCTCAAAGACTCAATGTATAGATGTGGATCAGGGAGAACTGGTGTCCCTCACAGGTTTGCATTGAAACCAGTATTATTTAATACCTTCGGCAATGGCATAGACAAAGGAATTGAGTGCACCCTCAGCAAGGTTGCAGAGGACACTAAGCTGAGTGGTGCAGTTAAGAAGCCTCAAGGCCATACAAAGGGACCATGGCAAGCTCCAGAAGAAGGCCTGTGGGAGCCTTACGAGATTCCAAAGCATGTTAAGTGCAAGATGCTGCACTCAGGTTGGGGCAACCCACAGTATCAACAGAGGCTGCAGGATGAACGGATCAGAGCAGCCATGGGGAGAAGGACCTGGGGGTGCTGTGGATGAGAGGCTGGACATGACCCAGCTATGAGCACTCCCAGCCCAGAAAGCCAAACGTGTCCTGGGCTGCATCCAGAGCAGCGTGGGCAGCAGGGCCAGGGAGGAGATTCTGCCCCTCTGCTCTGCTCTGGTGAGACCCCACCTGCAGTGCTGCATCCAGATCTGGGCTCTCAGCACAGCAAGTAGCTCTGTTGAAGCCCTCTGAAAATGATCAGAGGGCTGGAGTATCTCTCCTATGAAGACAGGCTGAGAGAGCTAGGATTATTCAGCCAAGAAAAGAGAAGGTTTCTAGGAGATTGTGGATAACCCCAAGAGCAAGGGGGTATCCCTTTCCTAAATTATTATGTGACACCTGGGAATTTTACAACTTTGGGAATTTTCAGTATTGTGTTAAATTCCTGCACCCTGACCATGAAAGACTTTATTTATTTTATTGTTTTTCCTCTACATGCAACTATTTCTTTTGCCTTGTTCTCTTATGCATTTTCCAAGATGATTGTGTCCTTGGCAGAAGAGTTAATTTGTTTTCAGAAACACCTAGTCTGGTTTACCTGTTGATCTGTTTCACCCCCAAATAAAAGAGCTATTCAACGTTTGGTATTTTTGTTCAGGAAATTGCACTCAGTAATTAGATGTTATTGGGGTGGAGAACGGTTGTCTGTTTTTCGTTAAGATATGGTGAGTTGAACTCTTCAGTTTTTGTCCTGTTAGGCTTTTTATTATTCCCAAAATAATTTTTTTCTCTTGCAGAATTGAATTGGGGCATGACTCAACATATAAACTTGTTTTCCTAATAGGACTTCAGATGGAAATGAATTCTGTATGTGTAGTACCACACAGAGGCTGGTGAAAGAATTCAAGTAGAAAAACCTCAATTATGAGACAAAATTATCATGTGTACATTCCAGTGTCAACATTCATTACGTCTATATTTTTTCTCTGTTCAAATATCATGACACAAAAATATGTATTCTGTTTCTGTATAAGAGTAAATAAAGGGACAGACTGAATAGAGTAACAAAATGAAGTAGACCCTGAAATATTTAGACAATGTACAATCTGGTTTTAGTTGTCTTTAGTCTGTCTTTACTTGTCTTTACTTGTCAAGCAAAATTGTTATGAGGATGAAAAAATACTCTGTGGCACACATGTAAGATGCTGGTTTGTTTCCAAAACTCCGTACATTTGACAGATGAAGTATGGTACTATCTAAAGGAAGAGTAGCTAATTCTTTAACAGAAGGCAGAGATAAATATAAAAAATGTTATGAGATCCAGATAGAAGATGGGCTCCTTTATTTGTGAAAGGGCTAACAAGCCCCTCCTTTTTTGCAACTCTGCAGTCCATGAGAATAAACCTCCTCTTCATATTCTCTATCACTTGGATCAGGAAGTTGTCTTCAGTTTTCTTCAGGAGCCTCCCAGAGTGCTTATTTTCTGCTGTGCTGTCCATCCAACAGATACTAGGCTGGTTCAAGTCCCCAGAGAGGATCAGGACCTGTGAATGTAAGACTGCTGCCAACCATCTGAAGGAGGTCTCAGCTATTTTAATTCCTGGCAAAGCAGTCTATGGCAGACATCCATTATAATGTCCCCTATACTGTTCAACTTCTTTGTCCTTACCCAAAAGCTCTCACTGAATCATCATCCATCCCCAGACAGTGCTCCTCACACTCCAGCTGCTCTCTCACATAAAATTTCCCAGCCTTGTGTTTCTAGCAAGTTCTTTCTAAAACCCCTGTATTAATATATTTTAGTAGTAGAGTCATGGGTATAATTTCATAACATTCCTGTGATCCCAACAAAGTAAGCCACACAGACCTCTAATTCCTTGTGTTTATTCTCAATGTTTCAGCCATGTACAGGCACTTCAGAGAGGCACCTCAGCATGCTGATTTACAGAGAAGTTCACTGGGTTTCCCCGGTAATGATGCTGTGAGTCACTTGCCTGCATGTAAATGTTTGCAATGACTCTGCTTTAGCCCTAATTTTCTGATTATGTATTCCATTCTTTCACATGAGCCCAGGCCCTTTGCTTGCTGACCTTGTTCATCACTCCCTCACATGGCTGCTGCTCCTTTCTTTCCACATGGTTTGAATTCCTTCTTGCCTAGACAGACAATTTGACTGTGTTCAGGAGCAGAGCAGTAGGGTTCTGCCAGCGGTGACTCCTCCAGTAGAGGTCACCCTCCTTCTGCAGTGCCTGAAACTTGCTTTCACCAGCACCCTGTCCCTGCTGCCAGGGGAGACCAGCTGGCACTCCCTCACCTAAGGGTTGCCAGTACTGAAGAGAGCAGAGAAGAGAGAGAAACAATCATCAGACACCAGGTTTTAGCACATACTCAGAGTCTTCACATCATTCTCCCCTTTCCATGAGGGGCAGGAAGTGGGGGGAATGTTTGGTTTGCTTTTATTCCCATGTTTGGTCATCTTATAATGAAAGCAAAGAGGTCTGGTGCTCCAAATACCACATACGGGAGATTGTGTGCTTTAGCTCAGTGGAATCCAAGTATCCCTATGTAATAAAAAGGAAGCTGTTCAGAGGTATGTATGGGGAAACAAAGAAGATGGGAATAGTGACTATGGCCAGTAATTGGTGATTATTTTGCTGCATTATTGTCTGCTTCTACTTCAAGAAGGCTTTATAAGTCATGGCAGTCACTGCTACTGTCCAGGGACAATCCATAGCTTCCTGAGACCCTTTCCCATTGCAGGATTTCAAAGCCACTGGACTAAATCACCTCTAAAATGCTTTTCTGTGCAGTATCCATTTCCTGAATGCCATGGTTTGCTTGGCAAGTAGCCCATAGAGGGTCACTGCCTTAACCGTGCCAACTTCACTCATGTTGGTGCTGCATGAAATGCAAAATCTGCAGACCTTATCACATGTGTCTGTCCACTTCAGATATCTGCTCTGGATACAAGCTCCCATGATGGGGTAAAACATAACATCCTCCCTGCTCCTGTCATTCACTGAGTACTTCTTACTGAATGATGAATGATGAATCTATGCAATTTACCTTCAGTAAGACTTGTAGAACTGGGAATTGCAGGTTTGTAAATGACGTGGAAGATTATTCCTATGTGGAGGGAGTTTAGTACATAGTTTATTATTATGTAGATTTTTCCACTCTGTAACTCTGCTCCAGAAGATGACTTGGACAAAAGTACTTCACTCCTTCTCATTCCCAAGCACTGATTAGCAAATCACCTATGTTCAGAGCTGAGTATATGTGCCTAGTCTTTGTTATTCTGGTCATAAAATAGAGGAACTACCAGCAGAGGAAATTTAATGATCATATTTGAAGATTACTTCTTTTACATTCTTTCAATCTATAGATGCCAGAAAACAAAGTACCAATTCAAACTGCAAATCTCTTGTAAACTTGCAAAGCCATAAGGAGCTTAGTCTCCCTTGTAGACTTCTTTGCATACAATGCGTTCTCACTTAAAATAGAACAGGAGCATTGTTAGCAATTAAATAAAAAGAAAAAAAGCAATACCCATACTAAAAATAATTTTAAAAAACCAACATACAAAGACCCCAAATATTAAGCACTGGTCAAGATACTGAAACAACATTTGTGGATACGGCCCTGGAAATATATTTAATTGTAATGAATATCAGAAGAGGACTAGAGCAATAAAAAATTTCCTTCCTTCCTTCCTTCCGCACCATTCCTTCCGCACCATTCCTTCCTTCCTTCCTTCCTTCATTCCTTCCGCGCCATTCCTTCCGCACCATTCCTTCCACACCATTCCTTCCTTCCTTCCTTCCTTCCGCACCATTCCTTCCTTCCGCACCATTCCTTCCTTCCGCACCATTCCTTCCCACCCTTCCTTCCTTCCTTCCTTTTCCCTCCTCCCTCTTCTCCATCTCCTTCTGTTCCCTTTCCCCTTCCCCTTCCCCTTTCCCTTCCCCTCTCCCTTTCCCTTTCCCTTTCCTGCCTTGCCTGGCCCTCCCACTTTCCTATAGAATAGCAGCTTACACAATCAACAAATCCTATGTGAAATCTTATTCTTGATTAGAATATCATTAATCAATAGCAGATGAATTTCTTTGAATTAACTGCACAGAAAAAAATAACAAAAAAAAGCAAACCCAGCATTACACTCAGTAGCACTAACCCATATATTATAACTTTTTTAAAGGAAGCAAAACTTCAGAAAAAAGTAATGGAATAGCATTTCACATCATTTCCCAATATCCATCGGCAACTCTTTCACCTGTGACCGCACATTTAAGGATGCATAGGGATACATATAATCCAAGATTTTGCCTGTTTTTTAATTTAGTTGTCAATATTTGACCTAAAAAATCCAAACACTTCCAGGTTAGATTTTATTTGTTACAACCTATTTTCACATATTAACAACCTAGTGTTCAGCTTTTCTTACCTCATAAATTTCAATTAAAATAATAATTTAAATAAATGATGTTTATATCAACATTTGAATTTAGTAACCATACAAGATAAACTACTTGCATTTTATAAAATTATATATAAAAATATTTAGCAATACTTTATGCAAAAGCAATAGTCATAAAATTTTAAGCTTTGTGTTGCCATAGTAGACCTAGCAAAGAAGGCTATTTGGCTCTTCTTTTAATTTTCTGAAATAATTGCTCTTATTTTCCATTACAGAGTATCTTTATTGTGTGAAATTTTATCTTTTATTTACTTACAGTTTTATAGAAATAGAACTTTATTATCTCAAACTGATGAACTCCATATGATATGAGATAAACACAGTACGCCCTTTATTTACACAATAACTCATGATATAATTTTACAATGTGGTGCTGGATAACTCTGTGTCACTTGATCAGTCACTCAGCAAACTGGTCTGCTAATGTCATCATCAGAGACCTTTCACTGCGGTTTACAGCTTCAGCTTATGCATCTCCTTTCATGGTTCATTATTAGTTCTTTCTTTCTTTCTTTCTTTCTTTCTTTTTTTCATTAATTTTCTTTCTCTTTCTCCTTTTTTTCTTTCTTTTCTTTTCTTTTCTTTTCTTTTCTTTTCTTTTCTTTTCTTCTTTTCTTTTTTCTTTTCTTTTCTGTTTTCTTTTCCTTTTGTTTTTTCTTTTTTTTTTCTTTTCTTTCTCCCTTCCCTTCCCTTCCCTT
>VZRL01000245.1:377151-407907 GCA_013397895.1 Origma solitaria | reverse complement strand
CCTTCCCGAACCTTCCCGAACCTTCCCTTCCCGAACCTTCCCTTCCCGAACCTTCCCGAACCTTCCCTTCCATTCCCTTCCCCTTCCCTTTCCCTTTCCCTTTCTTTTTTTTCTATTTCCTTTTTCCTGCAACTGACAATTTAATAATTTCCTCTAAGCTGTTGAGAATCATGTTTAAAGACAACAGATCTTCAGTGCCATGGACTTTTTTAGGACATTTTTTATTTGACATGTGTCAGTTAAGGTCAGTCTCTTCTTTTTGTCTTTAGCCCATGCTTCACCACTGGAGTCTTTGGACCTATTATCCTGAGATGTGTATCTATGGCTACATCTACTTTGAAATACTTGCTTAATAGACTTTTTAATTGTAAAATTAATGTCTTGGTGAGGTGGAAACACTTCACAGAAGACATTTTAATGGAGTTTTTTGGCAGGAAGTTTTCCTGACCACTCAGAAAGAGACAAAGAGAGACCTGAATAGAGAAATTGACTGCTTTATATGATAACAGAGTTTAAAATTTTTCAGCTTCTCAAAAGCAGACAATAATTCTGGTAACTCACCGAATTATAGCTACAACAATCTCAGAATGAGTTGCACATTTGAATGGGTGTCTTCCATCATCGGTTGCAGGAAAAGCAGTCTACAGTTGGAGAATTTATTTTATTACTAACAGCTAAAGCAAGCCTCCAGTCACTGACTCAGTAACCGTGAAAAGAAAACCATGATCATAACATGGTTTACATTTACATGGAGTCACCTTCCAATTAAAAAGTCCCACGAAAAAAATTACAAATAAAGGTTATTTAATTTCCAATTACAAGGCGTTCTTGATTTAACACTATGTTCTTCAGGTTTTCCTGCTTCTTTTCTTCATAAAATCTGGCAACACTAAGGAAAATATGGTTGAAAAGGAATAGAGTGTGAGGTTTTTTAATGTACTGTTTTCAAGCCATATTACCCACTCCCTAAATTCCTCTCATTTCTTCTGAGATTCATTAACAGGATTTTTTGACACAGACATGTACTCCCAGAACATTTCATAGTTAGGTTATCCTTAATCCCACCTTCATCCATGACATAATCTGGATGGCAACAACTTCATTAAAATGCAGTTTTTCCTAGCTTCATAATCAACCATATATCAGTGATCTGCTTCTATTGAAGAGCATTGCCACGATCTTTAGATCATCCCTGTTGTCAGAGAGTAACTAATTTTCTCCCATATATGTGGGTGAAAAAGACTGATATCAGCTCAGAAGATGTACTCAAGAGACTTGGAGGTGAAGAACAAAAGATGGTGTATCTAATAATTTGGTAAAATTTTAGCAGAAGTATTTCACCATCGACTTTCATCCACAACTCTTATCTTTTTAATAGGACTGTGCAATATAAAAGTGTTTTCTTTCACAGTAATGCTTCATACCATCTATATCAACATTTGGTAAAAATTGTCAAGCTATTAGATTGTATTGTTATAAAATACATTTTTTCAAACAAAGGTATTTTTCAGTCTTGGTAGACAAGCTAAGTAGAGTCTTTAGGAATATTTATGTGACTATGGTATCTTTCTGTCTGCTGAAATTCCTGCTGAAAATGTCTCTGCCAACACGTGAGGTGCAGCAGAACAGATGGCTCACCTCCTTTTCATACACAGTAGTACTCTCATGTTAATTTAAACTGGGTTTTATTTCAGCTCATTTTTAGGGGTGAAATGGGAATTTTCTAGGAGAGCAATGGAGAATATCATCAGAAATATTGTTTCAGGCAATTCAAAAATAATTCTCAGAACACTGCAAAGGTAGAATTGATTCTCATCTACAAGTATGTTCTAACCCATTTTGAGATTCTGCTAGTTTTTAAAGAAAAGACATATTAAAAAGTAATGTCACCTTTCCACAGGAATAAAACCAGCATGGCAAATCATCAACAGAATTGCAAACATTCCAGATGCAAGTCCTCAGGAAGAAGCAAAATTCCCTAGTGAGTAATTCAGATCAGAAGACTGGATACATTTCCCCCAGCATAAGGAAGACTCGCAATACCATCACATACACTCTTCCTGGTGCTGCTGAAGAGCTTGGTCTCAGCTGGATCTGATGTGCCTCCAGGCTAAGCCTTCTGTCGCTCAGCTCCTACTAGGTTCAGTGCCCTGACAGCAGCTGAAGGGAATACATAATTCTGATCACTATGCGATTGTCACCAACCGGTGCTGCCATCCAAGCTGGTGTAAACATCAAGGTTTTGGCTTTTGTGATCACAGAACCATTGAGAATCAAGGAGCGTCATGGAGAGATGTAATAGCTCTGGCAAACTGGGGCAAGAGCCCCTTTATCAAGAGGCAGGCCAGCCTGGCTGGAAGAGTTTTACGCTAGGAAAATGGAGGAATGAGATCACAAACCTCAGCCAGGTAAAGAGGTCAACAGTAGTAAGGGGTGGGAAACAGAGGATGAAGAGCAATGGTAACAAGACAGATCTAAAGAATGATGAAAGAGGGTGGAAGGGGACCAGTCTCGAATACATGCCCACAAATATGCGCAACCTGGGAAAAAGCAGAAGTGACTACAACTACAGCCTCAAAACTGGAGTTTGAAACTGGTTTGAAAAACCAAGGTATGGCAGAGCAGCTAGAACAACTGCACTGAGTTATGCACAGGCACAAACCCTTCAAGAGGCACAGAATAAGGAATGCACCTGCCTTACCATCAAGGAGCATCTTGAATGCTTGGTGCTCTTCTCTGACATACGCAAAAGGTGTTGTGAGAGCTCATGAATCCAGTCAGTAAGGATGGCACCATGGCAAGGCTGCCCAGCCAGGGTGTGCAAGTGGACAAGCTTCTTCAAACCATAGCTAGAAGTGTCTATGTCACAAATCTCAGTTCTCCCTGACATCTGCAGGCAATGTGGTGCAGTGAGCTTCAAGCACACAAGATTTCCAGGAGGTGTTGAGGGTCACATCATGATGTGGAACGACATGCAGTTGAATCTACTGCGCAGTAACCAGAGGAACAAAGTGGTGGATGTGATAACCAGTAGCTGATTTCTCTGTAGTGAGCATGATGTGGCAGAATGGTTATGAAACACAATCTAAACTAATTTAATCTTCCAGAAAACCATGATAGTGCCAGAACAAATAGCGCAAAGGTATGTGTTATTCTGTGAAGGCAGCTGACCTTTTTACCGTGAAAAATTGCCAAGTGATCACATTAGAATGATGTGCTGAGATCACAGTTTTCAAGATGTCCTAGAAATCACATAAGATTTAGAAGAGTGAAATAATTAAGAAAATTTGCAAATAAAATAAAGTTTCGTCTTGAAAGAAGAATTTCTTTCATGTATCACTCAAATGAAAATTCTGACATCTATAAAAGTACTGAAATAGCAGGCCTCCTTTCTTACTCTGCATGTCTACACAGTGTGTGTAGTATTTTTAATAATTGTTATTTTAACAGCAAGGATTATTTCCTTGAGGTCACATCTGAAACACATGATATGGATTTTCATTTTCTTTTAATGAATTTAAACTTTTTTCTAAGTGAAATTAATTGTGTTGACTGCTACATATGAGATGTAAATTATCCATCTTACTTTTTGCAGCAGAAATAGGACATTTCATTTTGAGCCAAAGAGACTGTGGAAGTGGATAAGGTATAGCATAGAGGATGAAATTAAAAAAATGCCTAAATGTATATATACCTCTAATGTTAATTCATTGTCTGTAACCAAAACATTTAGTAACTGCATCAAAACAAGTAAGCAAACTATTGAATGATCCCTCACTTTACTCAGCAAGCTGCTTGCCAATAGAGAAAATACTATCTATTGTTACTAAATAAGAAGAGCCACATAATTGCAGTGGTTTGGAAGGAAATATTAAAATAACAACTCATAAAACATAAAATAGTAAAAAACCTGGAAATGCAATTATTTATGCTTACAGACAAATATATTATATCCCTATATGAGATGTTTAACAGCTCATGGCAAAGTCTCAGAAGTGTTAAAAATCTAAATAATTACAGAATGCTTTGGTTTGGAAGGGATCTTCAATGATTGTATAGTCCAAACCTCCTGACACAGGTATTGACATCTTTCACTAAAAGAGGTTGTTAAAACCCCTGTTTAATCTGACTTTGAATACTTCCAGAGATGGGACATCTGCTTCTGTGGGCAAGCAGTCCCAGTGTTTAACACCCTCACCATAGAAAACTCTTCCTTTCATCCAATCTAAATCTATGTTCAGTTTAAAGGTATTACCCCTTGTCTCATCACTACAAGTTCTAGTAAAAATTTTCTCTCCATATTTCTTATAAGCCACTCTTTAAATAATGAAATGCTAGAATGAGGTCTCCCTAGAGCCTTTCCTTTTCCAGTCTGAACTCTCTTAGCCTTTCTTCACAGCAGAGGTGATCCAGCCCTCTGATAATTTTTGTGCCCCTCCTCTACACCCTCTCTGAAAGATCCATGACATTCTTATATTGAGCTGGATGCAGCACTCCAAGTGGGGTCTCACAAGAGCAAAGCAGAGGCAGAGAATTACCTCCCCCTACCTGCTGGCCACGCTGCTTTTATTGAAACTGATAATATAGCTGGCTTTCTGAGCTGCCAACAGATATTGCCATCTCCTGTACAATTTTTCATGCTTATCTCTCCAAGTCCTCCTCTCTAGAGCTGCTCTCAGGCAACACATCACTCTGTCTGTACTGATAAATGGAATTGACTCATTTAGGTGCCTTGCACTTGGCCTTCTTGAGCTTCATGTGGTCCTTGCAGGCCCACTTCTCAAGCCTCTCAAAGTCCCTCTGCATGGCATCTCTTCCCCTAAGCATATCAGTGGTACCACCCAGCTTTGAGAGATCTGCAGAGTTTTTGAGGGCACACTCAATTCCACAATCTATGTCCTTAATGGAGATAGTAAATAGTCCTAGCATGTACTTTTGAGGGACAGAACTCATCACTGGTTTCCATTTGGAGTATGACATGTTTACTGTACTCTTTTGATGTCACCACTAAGCCAATTCCTTATCCGTGTAACTGTCCAATTATCAACTCCGTATCCCTCTTTTTAGATGTAAGAATTGTGAGGATCAAATCAATGGTCCTGCATGAGTCCATGTAGATTGCATCTGTTGCTCTCCCTTGTCCCTGACTGATGTAGTCGCTTCATTGTACATAGCCACAAGGTTAGTTGGGAAGGATTTGCTTTTTTGAAGCAATGTTGGCTGTCTCTGATCACTGCCTTGTTTTCCATACAATTCAACATAAATTCCAGGAAGATCTCTTCCATGATCTCACTGGGAGCAGAGGTAAAGCTGACTGATCAGTAATTCCTATGGTCCTCCTTTTTTCTTTTCAAAAAATCGGTGTGATATTTCCCTTTTTTTCCAGTTGCTGGGGACTTAGCCTGACTGCCATAACTTCTTCAAACATGCTGGAGAGCAGCTTGGCAGTTACACCAGCCAGCTCCCCCAATATCTTATATCTTGCTGAGTCCCTTGTACCTTTGTATATTCATGTTCCTCGGGTGGTTTTGAACCTGATCTTCTCTTCTAATCCCTGAGCCTTCTCTCCCCCAGTCCCTGTCTAAAGGTCTCGGGCCTTGAAGAAGAGGCAATTACAATGAAAACAGAGGAAAAGAAGTTGTTGAGTACTTCAGTCTTCTTATAATTTTTATTTGTTTTCCTCTGAACAGGAACATTATTTTCATTAGTAAAGTCTAAATATTTTCTCATGTTGACACCCAAACAGAACTTCAGGATTGAATTTAAGCTGTTGGACACAATGTTATTCTTTCTCCATGTTCTCTAAGAGAGGGCATTTACCTTCACTGGGTTGACACAGCTTTAGGTGAAGGATAGGTTTGGGTAGGAAGCTGCCGCAATGTAAGTACAAAGTAGGGTATGGTCGTTGATAACTCAACTACAGCAGTTTTGACAAATTACTTCCTCTACAATGAATTCAACTAAATGAGCTCAAGAATGCAAAAACATGGTTTCAATTGTTTAAGTGTCCTTACTAACTAAAGAATAAAATCCACACAGTATTTCACAATATCTTCAAATTTTAGCTGCAATTATACAATAATTTTTTTTAAAAAATTCTTTTCCATCTCATTTGGAAGATGTATTTCAGTTATGTTTATATCTGTTAACAAAACCCTCAGAATCTTTTTGTTCTGACTCTCCATGAAGTCACGTAAGTGTTCTTTGTTGATAAAAGAAATATATAGATTTAGTTATCATGCAGGAATTGTTGATTTGCATAAGCATTTCAGTTTTGGTCTCTTCGGATGTCTTTTTCTTCCGGGCCATTATCAAACCCTTTTGTCTTTCTTTTTCACAGAAAGTCCCATAAGAAACTGAATGCATTTTTTCCTTTTGGTATGCTTGACAAGACATCAATTTGCTTGCTTTTATGAGAGATGATGTCCTTGAGTGGAATGAGCACAGTTCATCATTCTGCTCCCCATTGAACTCATGATCTTGAAGTATTCTTGGACACAATGACAAATCCCACATGGTGAGATTAGAAGATAATATATTGATAGTAAACCATTGTAAGTACTCAGTTTCAATGAAGACTAATTTGATTACACCTCCACTGAGAAACAAACTTTTTATTATTGTTTTTCCTGTTGTATTATTATTAGAATTATTATAATGTTCCAGGTATTTTCCCAGTGTGATTACTAGACTGGAAACAACAATGGAATTATTCCTGTCTTCATTTTCCTTGCTTTTTTGGGCAGAGTGTATTTGAAATCTCTTTACGCCATTCATATATTTGACATCTTCTAAGGCTAGCATATGAGGCCAGAATACATTATAAAAATAGCCCCAAGCACCTCCATTTCACAAAGCAGCAGAATCTGACTGTTTTTGCTTAATGGTTGGCTTAATACACTACTTCGATACATGTCTAAAATATACACAGCCCCTTTGTAATATATTTTATTATACATTGCGTCTTTAATTAAATGCTGCTTTGGAATGATAGTGCAAAAACAGTCTGCTAATTGCTAAAAGTTTGAGGTTTGAATGCTCAATATCTCTAAAAATTAGACCATCAGTGTTGTTCAGGGAAGAGTAGAACAATTTATGGATTGAAATTAAGGCAGACACAGATAAAAAGCAACTTATAATCATAGTTTAGCCAGGTTTAGTTCTATCACTCAGAAAACAGTGCTCATCTTCCACCCTTGAGATGACCTCAGTGTGGATGATCATTATTGCAGAAACCTCTTTTGTAGAAAATAAGTCAGATAAAATCACATGCATAAAACAAGGATCTTTGTTATAAATGCCCTTTCATAAAAATAATAAAAAAAAATACAATGCTTAACTTGCTTTTCAATGAAAAACTCTATTTCACATATTTTGTTTCAGTGTTCTGCAATAAACCTTTTCCATGAGATAAACTCATGACTGGTGTCAATGCCTGCCCATATTTGTCTTAATACCTGCAAGAATTCCAATCTCCTACTCCAGCCATCACATGACCCAAAAAAACTCTTAATGTTTAATATCTACAGTGAACATGTATAATTTCTGCCTGTGTTCAGGAGTTTTAGACTTAATGTGACATTTACACAAAACACTGCAATAAAAAAGTAGTAGGGCAATCAGCAGTTTTAATCAACAGTTTTAATCAGCAGTTTTAATTTTAAGACTCCTTCAAATACTTCATGATGAATACTGAGACAGAGCTTAAACAAGCTTCAATATATTTTCTCCAAATCAAGTACGTTCTAAAAGTTTTAAACCAAGATGATAGGTATTTAACGGAAATTTTATCTTTCATTGGATTCTGACACTGTTTAGCTTAATCTGAATCAATTTATACAAAATCTTAAAATGTTGGAGAAAAAAACCCCTCTTTTTTCCTGTCTTAGTTTACATCAGGGAATATTTCTACTTAACTTCAAACTTTATTCTTCACAATTTGTTTTACCCTTTTTATTCTTATAATTTGCAATTTAATAGTGGGGTATTTCGAAGTTTATGAATTCTGGTGGTTTGTCTAAATAAGTTCCCTCTTTTTCAGGTCTGCTCTCCGGGAGATGGGAGTGTCTAGGAGAAGATATCACACGCACAGTTGGCGGGAAAGCTGAATGCAGGGAAGACTGTAATGTTGACAAGTGCTAAATAGACACCCCTATAATAACTAACATGCCTGAGTTTTTGCTAACATTTGAAATTGAAAATAAATATGGCTTCACTGTCTTTTCTCTTGGTTTCCTGAGCGTTTGCATCAAAAACTGTTTGTGAAAGAGGGCTTGCATACATTAATTTGTTACTCAGATTTGGGCTCCAGCTACACAGACCTTGAGCAACATGCCTGCTTGAGAACAAAAACAGAACATTATGTGAGGGACAGAATAGAAATAATTATTTTTCTCTTCTTGCTCATGCTTGGAAATGCAGAGAACCAGTTTGGTCTCTCACTCAGATTAGATTTGCCTCAAGGACCTCAGACTTCTCAGACACTGACTTCTCAGTGTTGACTTTATTGAGGTGATTTAATAAAGCACCTATTAACCAATTACATGCTTTATGCTTATTTTAATATTCTTATAAGAATTTTCTACCAGCATAGCATATTTTTTTTCATTTGTACATATAGTTTGACATCAATCACACTTCCTTACTCATTTAATGTATTTTCTTTTTCTTCATTTTAGTCTTTCCACTATTAAAAATGGTTTAGGTGGAAATCAGGGAGCTGTATATATTTATTTCCTTAATATATATAGTCATAATTCCTACACTTGATTATTGAGAAATAAGTAGATTTTTTAAAATTATAATGAATAACAGTGGGTAAAGAAAAAGCTTTCTGGAACTGTCTGTTAAGTTATGATTAATTTGATCAGAAACATGAATCTAATCTTACTGGATCTAGAATAATGCAGAAATAACTTTCCTAGAATTTTACAGCTGTGTAAAATATGAATTTTTAATATCATTGCTGCCCAAAGGAACTCAGACGTGCTGAAAGAAACAGTCTGTGGAATACTTTAATAATTTAAATCCAATGAATCCACTGCTTTTTTTCCTAGTCATTAGTTTTGTATTACGGGTAGAATATGATAAAAGTGTTGTTTATGTCAAAAGTGAGGGAAAAAGACCACAGTAGTCATTCCTTTTCCTTTTAACTCAAACATGCCTAATTTTCAAAATGTTTCATGTGACTTTGAATAAAACTTATTAATGTTCAAAGGATTTCCTTCAGACTAGAACTATGTATATGTCCACAATGCCTCTGGGCAATCTAGTCTAGTGCTCTGTCACCCTCACTGCGACAAAATTACGTTCAGAGGGAACCTCCCCTCTTTATGTTTGCGCCCATTGTCTCTAGTTCTGACACTGACCACCACCGAAAACAGCCTGATTCTGTCTTCTTTATCCACTCTCTCCTACCCTTAAGCTATGTATTTACATTGATAAGACACCACTGAGGCCTTCATTACTTCAGGGTGAACTACCCCAGCTCTCCCAGCCTCTTGTTTTAGAAGACATTCTTCAGTCCCTTCAACAGCTTGAGGCCTTTCGTTGGACTCTCTCCACTATGTCCATGCCTACTTTGTATTGAGGAGCCCAAAAGTGGACACAGTACTCCATGTGTGGCCTCATGAATAAAAAGGCAGGATCACCTTTCCTGGCCAGTGTCAATATTGTGACTGATGTACCCTAGAATCCCATTTACCTTCCTTATGGCAGGGGCACATTGCTGGCTTATATTCAGCTTGGTGTCCATCAGGACAAGCTGCTTTCCAGCTGCTTGTCACACTGACTAGCAAACACAGTTTAATCATTGATCTGCCAATGACAGCACACACTATCACGCTGTGGTTTTGAAGCAAATCTTGGATGCATCACAATACTGACTGTTAATAAAGGGACCATATATTTTAGATTTTGAAAAATGCTGAGACTACATGTAGGTTTGCAGTCTGCCAAAGTACATTGTAACTGTGATATAGCTTAACAAAGAGACTAATTGATCTTCTCATTAATTGCTTTAATTGTAGAGAAATTTATTATATCTAATGCTAAAGACATAATTTGACAGAACAAAAACACTTTAAATGTCTTAAAGAATCACTTTGCATGATGATTGCAGGGTTTAACTGAAATTTTAAAAAATGTACGCATGCAAAATTTTGTCAAATGTACACTGTAAATAAATACCAATAAGATTTTTTGAGTAAATTTTTAGTCAGAAGCTCAAGGTTCAGTTCATGTCAGCTGACTTTGATCTTCTACACTTGAATTAGCTGTGCATGGCTCTCATTGCAGAAAATGGTGGGAAAGAGATGTTGTTAGAACACAGAATCATCCTCTGCATTTAATATTTTTATTTTGGAATGAGATGTATTGCATTCAGAAAGTGCCTATTTCTTTCTATAGACTGTAAAATAAGCCTGCCATGTCTAGTTGGCATGTTTATACCCACAGGCAGACTTTGTAAATCCTGGCCCTGGTGCCTGATCTAAATTGGCCATCATATTGAGCCTTAATTATTATTTCTGTTCTCTTATGTATAGTGTATCATTTTCGCTCAATTCAACACTTAAAAGTCAAAAAGAGTCTGAAGAAATAGATAACCTTGAAAAAGCACACAAAATCAAAAGACTTGGATGCTTTCAAATGGAAAATTTCCTTTGTGACGCATAATACAGTGACTCAAAATTCAGGCATGCTAGTAACCCAATTTTCGGAACCTTCTTGCAGAAATTGCTGATCACTATTAGCTACAATTGCTGAGCTTCCAGACTAATGTTGAAATACAGATATGAGAGTTCATTGCACTCTGAAGGAATCAGGGTAATCAGGGAGAGCTGCTCTGAATGAAATTTGTACCATTTCAACAATCCTATTTCCAGAACATTTTGCTGAAGAGGTCTTCATCTAGTGGAAGAGGATGCCATTCATACATCTGACTTCTTCTGCTTCCCTCAACCCCACTGCCCAGATACTCAATGCCACGGCTTTGGACAGGTGCGTAATAGGTCCTATTCTCAATCTCATTGATTGAACTATTTGTGACAGCATCTCTAAATTCCTGTTCTTTCAATAAATACATTTTCTGAAAGTTGATAAAAAATGTGCTAATCAATCCTTTTGCTCTCTCTCTCCAGTAACAGTAAAAAAAGTACATCTATAACCTATATTTGCTTAGTTTCACCTTTTCTGACCATGTTTACTTATAAAAGCAGACGTCAATATAATGCATTTGGTGAAATATTGTGAAAAAGCCTCACTGAAGTCGATCAGATCATCCAGTCGTGTTATTTGTAGAACTAATCACCAGATTTGTTACATCATTCCTGCATGTGAGCAGTCTACTGTACAGAGTTTTGCTGCCAAAATGGCATCACTTCAATCAGAGCCCATTTTTCAGGCTTTCTGAGCCCATACAAGTCCATGAGAACTCCCTCTCTTGGAAAAGTCCATTGAGCACAACAACAAAGCATATCACTTTTTACTTCCAAAAAGTTCTACCTTTTTGTTTTCCTCTGGCATGTCTTGCCATAAGAAGCATTAATTGCAAATATATACAAAATTAAGTGTGCTATGTTTTGTTTTAAAACAAACTGATCTTTAAAACAATTTGGCATAAAGAATATTTTAGCCTTTTTTACAGGCCTGTCTTTACTAATGAGCATAGACACACTTGCACATACGAGATACACACACAGACATGGAGCAAAAAATATTAGGTATTTTTAAGTAATACATTATATTTCTCTACATAGAAACAACAGTGTTTAAATACATTGTCCCCATATGGCTTTATACTGCTACCTTAATAGCATTTCTTTTCATTTGCTCATATAGCCTGACATCAATCCCCATTCCTATTTTTAAAATATATATATATATATATATTCAGACTACTCCTTCATTTTAATCTTTCCACTATTACAACACAGTATAGGTGAAAATCATGTGAAATTTATTCCCTTAAGATGCATAGTCATAATTCCCACACTTAATTATTGAGACTTAAGTAGATTTTTTTAAATGGTAATGAATTACATTAGTTACGACAATAAATTTGTACAACAGTAAAATTTGTTCTGTAGGAGAAAAAAATCTAGTTTCCTCAAACTCAACAAACAATTTTCCTTCTGCAAGAAAATTTTATATTTAATACATTTGCAGTAGATGGTAAGTGACAGATTTGAGCCTTGCTTAAACTCTAACTCAGTTTTCACTGAACAAACTTTCAAATACTTAATCAAGCCTGACATATATTCTCAAACATTTAGATATTTTTAAAATGAATACTATCTTATCTGCATTTGGTATAATGTTATTTCCAGTGGTACATAAGTTTCTAAATATTGAGTTTCTCTATCACCACGACATAATGAAATACATTAATCTAAATTAACTCTGTAGTAAATATTACCTATTCTGGGGACAACAATGAATAATACTTACAGCAGGTTGAGAACCAAACTCCCTTGTGCTGCACATGGACACATTTTAAATTGTTTCCAACCCTTACTTTACAATTAACCGTTTCACAGGGTGATGGTTATGGATATTTTTCTTTTTAATATGAACACATTAAGACTTCAGATTAGAATGATATTCAAATGCCATATGGCTTTTGCTAATTTCAAATCAGCAATTTTTCATCCTTTGAACTGATTTCTCTTCTCTATTAAACAAATTTTGTTCTTTTGAAAGAGACTTCCCTGCCTATTTTGTTCCCTACTGACCATGTTTCATTCAGTACTGTGAATAACCGTATTAGTAATTTTTGGCTCCCACCGTTTCAGACATAATTTTTCTTTTTTTTTGGAAGGCATTCTGTTTTTCCTTAGGCTGCCATTCAGACTTGACAAGATCACCTATACATATATGTAATAATTTTTCACTGATTTCCTTCAAATTTTCATATCTGTACTGTCCACTAAAAGGACTTATAATAGCAAGCCTGCTATTCTGCTGAGGCTATACAGTTTTAACACAACAAGCATTGTCCTGTGAGGCTTTTTTTTTCTTCTTCTGTACATCTGTAGCTTCTTGTCTTATGTCAGGTTTAATTTTGTTCTGTGTTTTTTACTATATTTGACATCATTGGTTCTTAGACAAGGTTTTAAATGCAGTAACAATAAAAATTAATCGATCATTTTATCAATTACCCCAGTGCCATCCATGTCCTCACTTAAAAATGTCATTTGAATTGTGATTGATGCACTTGCAGTCTTATGGGAGGAAGAAGGATAGGTTAAACAAAAGAGGAACCAAATGAGGAACTCTCATCTGGAAAGTAAAGGACACTACATCCAAAGAGCTGCATTGCATTCAGAAAGCCTTGAAAAGAGCAAAGAAATTGTAACATTTGAAAGTAATTTAATTCTTCTGTTTTTCAAGTAGAAATTGTTGCTTTACTAGATGAATTAATGCCAAAGCTGTCTTACATTTATTAAATTTAGCAGTATTTTGTTTAGAGATTAGGTCCTTGTTTTCCCTCCATTCAAGCCTGTCCTTAGATTTGCATACTCTGAAAAATATGTGGAAGGCATGTAAGCAGCTGAATTCTTTGAAACAAGATATAGCTGGTGGTAAGAACTTCGTAAGATTTAACAAAAAATTGTTATTGCTATTAAAAATAAGACTGAAAATTTTTTGAGGGATCATTTCTGCTTGAGATGCCAGCAGGCTGGAGGTATACTGAGGGTAAAATACCATGCAAAACCAAAACACAGATGATGACTGGGTAGGTCAACCTAATATCAATCCCTCCCCTTTAAAAAATATGGAAAACTTAATAAAGTATCTGTTTAAAAGAAGGTGTAATAGAATGAATAGAAGTCTGTATCAATATAGTAATCTCAAAAAGAGTGACTTTTTCTTCCAGAATCTATCACAAGCATGTCAACAAGTTCATTCAAAGAATGCAGAAAGTCATAAATAACCATGGTTAAATGTTCTGTCACTTATGTCTGACAAAAACCAGTGAAAGAAATATTATTACCTAAAAAGGTCAACTTAGTCTGAAAAAGCTGCATTTACAGTAATCACTCTTTTCATGAGTACTTCATTCACCAAATACCTCAACATTTTCTAGTTATATATGTCTGCCATAATTTCTCCTACATGCTTATTTGATCCTCTTGAGTTCTTTGTTCAGTAATTTTCTTGGGAAGTTATCACAGAGGCTTCTAGTCAATAGAAAATACTATGAAGTCTTAAAGAATATCCATGACACACCAGTAAATCTTTCTGCATATTGGAGCCATTAGTACTCAGAGCATTTAGAAGCAGCCTGTGATCCTTGCCTGAAATGTGCACATACAGTTTTGACTTCCATTACTTCCACAATATTGGAATCAGGTTTCATAGTTGATCTTTTTTATTGTGATATGAGATACCCTAGGGCTTAGCATTCATATATCTACTCTCATTTTTAAACCTTCATTCAATTAAGGATTTTTGAGCAGGTGGTGGTAGTTTAATCATCAAAAATATTTCATCAGGTTGCCTTTTATTAACTGCTCACTGAAGGGAAGCTTAGACACCATTTCTTTGTGGTTTGTTCAGGGAGATTTTGCTCTGAAATACAACTAAAATAGAACCCTAAATCCATTTAGACAACATTAAAAAATGAAATGTGTGCAGGAGTTGTAACTGTATTCCTAGCTTGTTAGATTTCAGTGTATAGACTTCCTACTACATTGCAGGGGCTAACAGGTTTGGGTTTTTTTAAGAAACAAAGCTATTTGCGGGCTAATGATCTAGCTCATAACATACAGTACGGGATAATACAAATATCCTTTACACATTGTCAGGTACATCAAGGATTTTGATTTGATCTGTGACATTGAAGATATCAAGAATTAATGAGATTTATCAGGACAGCTCAAAAATGAAATTCCCAAGGATTATGTTTAAATTATGGGACTTAGTACTCCTTAACATCAATGCATATACATATATCATCTTCATTTAAAAGTTGATATAAGAATAAAACACTGCTCCATTTTCAGAATACATGGTTCTGTAACAGCATGATAAAACAATCTGAATCATGAAATGAATGGAACTACCTTATTTGACTTAAAATACTGTAACACATTAAATGGCTTTAATGCAGTTTTTCAGACTAATGCTGATGAAGGACTCCATCATTTTGTTGCAAAAAAGTGCCACTAGAACCTTGATCATAATAAATAATAAATATGCACTTTAGTTTCAAAATGTATCTGAAGATATACCTTCCAGTAAATAAAAGGTTAGCACTGTGGTTTGGCAAAGGATAGTCTTTGAAAGACAGAGTGCCACTGTTATGACAATAACATCATAACTTGCAGCAGTCTCCCTTGCTTTTCCTCATACATTTTGTTGATTGTGAGACTTCATCTAAGGTAGTGGTAAAAATGCAAAATAGAGCTTTGTTCTATGGTATCTGGGTTATAAAAATAATAAAAAGAACCTCTTTTCTCTCTGATCAGAAGCATTTTAGTTGTGTCCTTTAGTCTTGATTTTCAATGCACCAGCACCAACTTTTAGTGCAGCAAATGAAAAAATTTCCCAAGCTATTGGCATGACAAATATGTAACAAGTTTTCCATAAGACCAAAATATGTTCATCCATTTAACTTATAAATGTTACATAATTTACATCAAAGCTTTTAATCTAACTCATAAAGCTTGTGAGGGGCTTTAACATTCTGTTTCTTAGAGCAAGCCATTTGTGGTTGCATATTAGAAATCTCTGTCATGATGGACCTGGTCTATAGTCCAGCAAAGTCAAAAGAAAGACTACTGTTATTTTCAGTGGGCTCTGAGAAAAACATTGACACTGAAGACAGTAGCTATTAGTTAGTTTTCTCTTATCAATAAATGGCTAAGAAGCTTTCCTTGCACTGAACTGTTTTCCATTTACTCTGTAACTATGTCAGTGATTACTCTTTAGAGATCATTTACAAAACAATCATATTAGCTTGATAAGCCATATCTTTACAAAGTATTTTCACTTATGAAACATATGCTATTGATCTATATTGCCCAGTGCACAATTTGCTTCAGTCAAAAGGCTATGTGAGAATCAATGAAATAATATGAATTTGAGGAAAAAATTAATCTTGTGCCAGTATTTTTTTCATTTTCCAGGCCTGGAACAAAATGCCACATGATAGCATGCAAAATCTAGCAGGTCTTTCAATTCCTAACACTGGAAGATAGTTTTTCATGGAAACCACTTCAGCAAAGAGAAAAATACAGATTCAGTTTCTTGAAGCACAGAGGACTTGATTCTTACCAAATACAAATTATTGTAACTTCTTAGACATCAATGGGAACACCCTGAACCATATAATTTGTTGGAGCTATGACAGTTTACTCCAAACAATAATCTGACCTCTTGTGCCTTCAATTTCATGGTGTTTTATAATGTATAAAATGCATTAGACAAACATTTTTGCCCTTGAAGATGATTTGGTCTGAAAGAGCAGGATAGATAATACAAATAGACAGATTCATCTACCTTGATTTGGGGTTTGTTTTACTCCAGGTTTGTTTGGGTAATGGTTTTTACCTTGTTAACTTTTAAGTCAGTAGCAAAATTTCCATTTACTTCAGTAGTTTTCAGTCTTGCCCAAAATGCATCTGCAATAAGAACAAAGCATATAATACTACTTGATTAGTAGCTCCCCAGAGTGGGGTCAGAGGAGGATAAATTTCCAGAACATTGCATTGGCAGGTGGATAGATGAGAGCATGGGGTAGCATGGTAGGTGCACGACACTGCTGGTGACGGACACCTCAATTCCTGTAAACTCTGTCTGTGTGCAGAGACACCTTGCCCCTCCAGGCCTTCCTGACAGCCACTCTGGGCTCAACGACCATGTGACACTCTGTTAGACAATTTCCTATTCTGTAGTTCAGAGTTTTACACAGCTCAGCTGCAACTGCATTGTGGCAATCGCAGCAGTGTGTTCACAGTACTTGCTCACAGCACAAAGCTAACTTTAATGCCATGTTTGTCCCCAGGATTATAGCATACCTTAGTTCCTTCACCAGAGGCTGCTAAGAAAGTCAGATTTCATCAACAGTCACTCATAAGTAAAACTTATGATTCCAGGATCAACAGCACTTCTTCTGCCTTCTGGAAGCTCTACCCAATCTTGTAGCTTTGTCAGTCAACTCTTTCTCTGAAATACTGCTTTCAAACCTTACATATATTTTCAAGAGGCATAAGTGATGTGTGCTATTTTCCAGCTATTTCAAACTCTTAGACAAGTGCTACTTATTTTCATTTTATTCCTATCTGCAACACTCTTTTAGGTCTCTCTCATTTCTCTGTAGGCAGTCATTTGTCACCTCTATTGCATCATTTTGGAACTGCAGATCTCTCTCTAGGCACTAGTCTGTGTTTGGTGAAAGCAATAAAGACTCCAATTACCTATATGTTTTCCTGCTGAAGGTGAACTTTTGAACTACAAAGATAGACTAAATTTTCTGCACTTTACTTTGCAGAAGCAACTGCAGGCCAATTTCATTTCTCAGCCATACTTCAGCTCATTGATATCATTCCACAATAACAAAAACATGGAGGAAATGTTCAGAAACTGTTAGCATTATTATAACACACATTCAAGTACATGGCTAAAACTTTAGATGAATAGAACATATTATGGAGTAGGTATGATTGAAATTACCTATTCCACTTAAACTCTTTATACCTGATGTAGAATTTACTGTGAAAATCTGGTATTTTAAGAAAAGCAGTATCAATTTGTCTATAATATTATTTGACTTGATTTAATATCTTTCCTTTAATCAGCTTATCAAAGTTTCAGATAAAAATCTTGTCCTTTGCTTTATCTTTCTTATACATGAACTTATAGTTGGTCCAGCTTTCAAGAAAATAAACATATATATTCTCAAAATTAAATTAGAATTTACCTTATTTGCAAGGAAAAGATAAATACTTAGAATCTAAGAGTCTTACTCTCAAAGAGTAACTTAAATACTTGGTGAGAATCATTCAGTCTGCTGGATGATGACAAGAAAGTTGTTCTCAATAAAAAAGGTGACTGATTAATACTTCTTTAGTTAAAATTAATCCAATATCCAATCTTACAGTAGAGTACAGTACAATATATACATGATTTCCTAGAAAAATAAATAGTACTGCTCCATATGTATGTCTTAGCTAATATGGGATTTCCCATATCTGACACAACATAAGACACAAGGAGGAGATGAAACAATTTAAAGAGTGTTTAAAAACCCTCATGCTTACTCCGAACAATGTAAAAAGGAAATATTTTTATTTCTATTTTGTGGAATGGTATTTCCAATTTCATATGGTTGCACTAAGTGCAGTTTCATATTGACCACTGGTTTGGCTTTCAATTGTCTAACAAAAAGGGAGATAATATAGACTAGAACAACACATAGTAGAATTAACTGAGAAGTACTCCAGTTTCTTGTGACAGTCAGCATTATTTTTGTAGTGTTCTCATCAGAAAATAAGCCTGCTGAATGTTGACCTACACAAATGAGCCAAGCTCCCTCAGACTGACTGTAGTTCTATGTGTTATTAAAACCAATGGGGCTGCGTTGATTTGCACTATCTGAGGCTGGTCCACTGCCTTTCTACTACAGCAAACTGGTTATTTATCAGAGCACTAAGGCTTAGGTGTTCATAGCTGCATTCATTAATTCTATCTCGAAGTAATTTGCTAAAACTTAAGGTTTCTGTGGATTGGAGAAGTGTAATTATATGCTCCTTGTGATTATGTACTTCTACAGTTTCCATGATAAATATCAGTAAGACCATCTCATATCAATTTCACTGGAAGCATTAATCTAAGTAAAAGATTTTCAGCAAGAAGTCTCTCATTGGTTATTTTTCCAATTAGAAACAGAAAATTAAATGGTGCAGATCAATTAACATCACTGTCATTTGTTGCCCAGCCATTTCACAATTTATTTATAAATTAATGGTCTTTTGCATCCACATGTTCTGTTAATGAAACTCCAGCACCATTTCTTGAAATCTGGTTAATTGATATAAAGTCTGCAGCTGTCTACTGATGCCTTGAGACAGTAGTTTTAACTGCTTATTGCTTATCGTATGCTAGAAAAACATTAAAATGGTAGGCTCCTGTTTTGTTCTTTTTCCATCACTCTTCAGGGAAAAAAAAAATACTAGGTAAATTTTTAGAATGTACCAGCTAAAATAGAAGAAATAGACCAAAACTCAAAATGTAATGTACTTATTCAAATGTGTAGAATTGAATAAGCCTATGACAACTGAAGAACTATAAGGAGAAGGTCTACCTGAATAGGCAATCTGCTGTATATTCTCCATGAGGGCAATTGATAAGGATCTGTTTCCTGGCACTGACCTTTAATGCTTCTTAAAAGTACTGTTTCACAGGAATAAAAATGCATGCACCAGTATCACTACAATCATATGTCTTTTCATGTGTTGAAGAGTGGAGTTTCTGAATGAATACTCTGTTCTTATCCTTTAAACAAACAGATGCCTGTATTCCAGATCTTAGGGAAGCCCACAGGGTAGCTCCCAGAGAGCTGATGTTTGACTGTGACACTGATGGCATGGAGCATGTCAGAATCAGTACCTCAGTGTTCATCAACCCCAAATACAATTGGCTAGGTTTTTATAACCTTCTCCAGTAGTTTATGGATTTAGACCACAGATAAACCTTGTGTGTCTGAATAGAGGTCTGTTCTCAGCATAAAGAATTAATGTTTAAAAAAAGAGAGCGGCGCAAGGTATATTCAAATATAATAGCATATTAACTAACTCTCTTTTCAGGTTTTTTATTCCACACAGGGAATTAGCGAGGTAGGGGTTCGCACACTGACTTCTTTGTCACTACCTTGCTTTTGTAGACAAGCCCTTTCTGAACTGAGCAACAGAACACAGATGTTGTGCACTTGGATAATCTCCAAGATCAAACCATTCCAGGCTCAGCAGGGGAGCAGGAGTCCCTAAAGGCAAGAATATCTCTAAAGACACAAATATCAAAATAAAGATTATAAAAAGGATTGAGTTCCACCAAACTCTTCAGCAAGATTCCTGATGAGAAACCCAAGGGAACATCTGGGGGCAAAGAAAGAATACAATCCTCAGCAGTGCATCTCTAGTAGTCTGTTGTAAAATATTCATAGGTGCTTTCTACACAGGAGCGTTATAAAAGGTCAAAATTATGTACGATATTATAAGGGAAATTTTTATGATGCCAGGACACCCCAGTCAGTATATGTTAGCTCAGTTTTACTGGGGCTTTGTCTAAGGAGCAGGATTTATCCTTTTAAGCTTCTTATGAATTTGCTATATTTGCTAAATATTCATAGCTAAAACTTATATGCTTCTTCTTTGAACTTTCTTTTCAGATAAAATCTCAAGAGGTTTTTTACCAGCTCTGGTTTACCTTCTGATGTGAAAACAGTGAATTTGTGTCACATGTGTCCCAACAGACATGTTCAAAGAGAAAAGCTTTAAGCCTGGAAAGAAGAAGGATAAACTAGTAGAGAAGAGAATTTAGGCTAAAATGGAGAATGAAGTGGAAGCCAGAAAAGAAAAGAGGTTCATTTGAGGATTAGCAAATATGCCTGTCTACAAACGGAGAATGAATTAAAGAGACAGAGAAGTGTACTAAAAGCCTAGATCCTACATTGAAGCAGGCATGTTGAGTTATACAAGACACAGAGGGCAAGGTTCACTGCTCTGGTGCACGGCTGCTTGGCAAGAATAAACACACAAAAAAAATGTTTCTTTGTTCTGCCAGAATTGGGTGCCCTCTCACATTAGGACTTGCATATAGGGAAGCAGAAGGAGTAGGTAATCCATTTTCTGCTTGATGTCAGTAACACTGTGATTGATCCTTTTCCCAGAAAACTTGTTAATGTTTTGTCTTGATGCCAGTTAAGATGTTTCTTGACAGATCTTCACCTCACTTGACATATCTCCACCTCACTGAAATCCATCCTTATTGAAAGAGACTAATAACTCAAGGTCATTTTGGAGCAGCAGAAATCATCCTTACAAAGATTAAAGAAGCATTTTTTTCATTTAAGAGATGGGGTTTGACCATTTCTTTGTTTCATTACCCTTCATAGCACCTACTCAGAACTTAGCATTTCAGGAAGTTCCAAAATGATCATTTTTATTTTATCTTCAAATAAAGTGTTAAACTGAAAGCTGTAAGTTTAAGATTGAAGTGTTTAATTTTATAAGTAACTTATCTTAGTCACTTACTTCAGCCTGATCTTGAAAATGCCATCTTAATAATTTTTTCTAATTGTCTGTTAAATGTGATTTTCCCGTGTTCTTTTTCTGTTTTCAAGTGAGCCTTTCTTTGCAAGTAATTAAAAAAAAAACCCAAACAAAAACCCAACTTCACATTTGTTCTGTTTTGAATTCAAGTATTTGTCTCTGACCTTTGCTAAAACTTGTAAAATCACAAGGAGATAAGCATGAAAGAAATCATGTGCTGTTCAAGTACTTAAAGTCCAGAGAAATGCACTGAAGTAGAAAGGGGATTAAGAGAGGAAGGAGTGTGAGGCCAAGCCATACTGTGTTGGCACAAGAAGGATTAGCAAGCAGACTGAACCAGGAGAGAAATTAGCCGTGCTTATTTCAGGTTAGACAGTCATAGGACGTGCAGAGATAGAACAGGATCTCAGCAGCGGAGAGGTACCAGGAAGAGAAAACAGGTACAATGGGTGAAGAACTATAGCTTCACTTCCTGCTGGAGCTGGCATTGGAGAACAGCGAGTGAACAGAGAGAACAGATATGCTAGTTAGATGCAGCAAAGGCATGAAACGGGGGAGGGAAGGAGGGGTGAAAATAAAAGTTTCTGAAAAGCGGTGCCTTAGGTTTTAGAACTTTGTGGTAGTGAAGCAAATCTGGCAGGCAAGTGTAGAATGTGAACGAACATTTTGGAAGAATTTAGAAGTTAATGAGTGAATATAGATTCACTTAGTTACTATCTTTTGTGCAGATAATGAGAACATTAGTGTCTGTGCTTACAGACATTTGCCTTTCCAGAGTATTGAAATGTAGAGCTAGAAGGAACTTTCTGGGGTGAAAGAGGTAGCACTGAGATTTGTATCACTTGTTTTTATTTTGGTTTCTCTCTTTCTCTCTCTGTTTCTCTGTCTCTCCATAGAGGGAGCTGGGTGTCCCATCACAGGAGAGGAAAGTCAGCGTGTGTGGACAGCCAGCTCCGGGAACAACCGGGTTCTGCTTGACCCTCTGTCATGCGGATCCCCAGGCTGCTCTGCCTTTCCCTGCTGCTGCTGCTGAGCACCTTGGGCCGAGCTGGAGCTCAGTTCCCTCGGCAGTGCGCAACTGTCGAGTCCCTGAGGAGCGGCATGTGCTGCCCAGACTATTTCCCCGTGTTTGGGCCAGGCACTGACCGGTGCGGTGTGTCCACGGGACGGGGCCGCTGCGTACAGGTGACAGTGGACTCGCGGCCCCACGGCCCACAGTACATCCACGACGGGCGGGATGACCGCGAGCAATGGCCCATCCGCTTCTTCAACCAAACCTGCCGCTGCAATGGCAACTTCTCCGGCTACAACTGCGGCTCCTGCCGCCCCGGCTGGACCGGACCTACCTGCAGCCAGCAGATCAACATCGGTAAGAACATTAGAAATATGGCATGCGAATTGCTTGGTGTCGGTGTTTGCTTCTAAATGCACCTGATGTGTTTCTTCTCTTTGAAATACAAGATGTCCTTCATGTTTATTTAGCAAAGGCATGTTGCTGAAGGGGTTATTCGGGCAGGTGCTAAACGAGCTGTTCAGCATGTGTATCAATTACTTACATTTACTACCCAGTAAAAAGAAGAAAAGAAACCTGTAGTCAATGCAGAAAAGTCCGTTAAAGGATAGAACGTCTAAATTGAAATTTATTATTTGGATTTATTTAAGAGTAAAACTATGTATACAGACATGCATATGTGTTTGTGAGTGTGTCTGGAAATAATATGTACCTTGATATGTTTAATACCTGTTGCTATTTTAAGTGTGACAGCAGCTCTTTTCATTCAAAATCCCTTACACAATTCTACACTATGTATCTGGCCTAGTAAATTTTTACTTATTTTGTTGCTGTCAATATCTTTATAAACATTAAATCATGACAATGAACTGTTCAAATTAATTTGTCCAGGACATGGTAAGCCTTTCTGAGAGTTCTCCAGTTTCAGTTTAGCCTAGCATATCACTAAACAGGTCTTTAATTTTTTTAATGGATATTAAATCCTTGTAGGACTGGAAAAATGTTGAATATTATAGGTAAATTAAAAAAGAAAAACAGGCCTAGGGACAGATCCTTGTTCTCAAGTCAAAACCATCTGGATGGATAAGATTTCAGTCTTTATTTTTTAACTAAAACACTTCTAACTTTAAAGATGTTATTGAAATCTTGTAAAATCTATAACCCCCAAACGAGCAATGGGTTCTGTTGATACCAGAAGCAAGAGGTCTCTAGCACAAATATACAGTGCCTCTTGCATAAACAGAAATCAGCACTGACATTTTCACCAGAAAAGGAAACACTCCATAAATGTAAGAGCATGTTCCAAACAAGGGTTAACAAAGGACTGCTTACCAAACCGAAATTTTAACAATTCCTTAATAATAAATTGTGGATGGCTATGGGAAAGATCTTTCAATCTTTTTTTCATCCTTTGAGCTTCATGAACTAAATTAGAAAGCAAAAAAAATGACTTATGAATTGGATCTGCTAAGCCAGATTGCACTCTCTGGTATTCTGGCCTATTCTCTATTACAATGATAACTCTGAAGGGTAATCAAGAGATAAATGTTAACACACACAAACTTAACAACATAAAACTAGAGACAAGCAAACAGCAGTTTTAGCTCATCTTCTAGAATGTCCAAGAGCACTTTCTTTTCTCTCATTAAATCCTTTACAATGCATTAAAATGCCAAGTAAATCAGATATATCATGCATGATAACATGAGCTTCAAAGGAGTAAATTAGTTCCTCATCATGTTTTAAGTTTCCACATTGAGGCCACCTCTTTTGCTCATTCACAGACCTGGCCCCATCTGCTCAGATTTTAGAAATAATTATTGCATGCCTATTAACACATCCACACTAAATTGCTGTAAAATGCAGTTTGGTGTCTTCAAATCATCTCAGTCCATGACTCACCTTGATAACAGTCACAATTTTTTATTGTATTTTGGCACTAACTTTGAAAATCAAAATGTTTAGATACCTATGTAAATCAAAATTAGATGGATAATTTTAGTTCTCCACTTAAAATACTACAAAAACCACCACAAACCAAACAGCAAACCAACCAAAAAAAACCCAATAAAAATAAAAAAAACCACAAACCCCAACACTCCAGTGATGAGGGATAGCATGTCAGTTCAGTTCTGCAAAACAGAAAAGCATGTTTCAGGATACACAGTCTTTGGATGAAATTCATGTTTCATAAAATAATTTCTTTAAATTATCGAAAAGCTAAAATATCCCCCACTGAATCAACGTTTTTTAGTGAAACCTAATTCACTTTTATTCTTCATATAGATTCATGTTGAAGATCTGTTTCTTCTTGTATTGACGTAATCTATCACTCATTTGGGCAATAATGGATTTTTATAGTATTTTTATAATAACAATAAAAAAATACAGAATAAAAACATTGAGTGCTTCTATCTGCTTCTTAGTCTGAACTTAGCCTGAAACCTTCAGAGACCAAGTGACAGAAGGACTGAGGTGATCTGAACTCTGTTCTTCTTGCTGAAATACTGGTGTTTCAACAAGTCAGTTTTCTTCCTTGTCTCATTCTCTCTATGTGGATAATGATATTTTTTAATTATTTTGAGACATACTGCTAAAAGACTAATATATGGCAATTGTTAATGATGTCAGGTAATGACATTAAAGAGATACTGCACTGTGTGAAATTCACAATAATTCACGGGTGAATCTGACACTTTTCCTACAAAGGTTCAAGAATAAAAAATTTAATGCTTCATTAAATTGCCAAGTAGGGAGTTTCCGATTACTATAAATTGGTTAATAGAATTCATTTCTTGTAGAGTACTACCACAGGAAACCTTAAGGATATTAGATGAAATTCTGAAAGCTTTGTATGACAAAGAACTGTCATACAAACAGGTGACAGTTTACAGATAATTTGTAACAGTACTTCTATATGCACTAAATTTGCAAGGATTTTGGCTTTATTTTAATTTATCTCAGCTTTTCTCATAGTAAATAACATCTTCTATTTTTGCTCAGTGAATTTCCCCAATTTAAAAAAGGGTGAATTCTTGAAGAAAAAGGGAATCATTAGGAACATAATAAATAGTTCTGTGAGATCAGTCTTGAGTGTCTATTAGTTTGATAACTGGTTTCTTCTGTATTATCACAGTCAGAAGGAACCTTTTGGACCTAAGTGCAGAAGAAAGAAACCGCTTTGTGAATGCATTACACCAAGCCAAGATGACAGTCCATCCTGACATAGTTATTGCCACACGAAGACGTGAAGAAATTTTTGGACCAGATGGCAACACACCTCAGTTCGAGAATATCTCCATTTATAACTACTTTGTGTGGTCTCATTATTATTCTGTCAGGAAGACTTTCCTTGGCACAGGGCAGCAGAGTTTTGGAGGAGTTGATTTCTCTCATGAGGGACCAGCTTTTGTCACATGGCATAGGTACCATCTATTGCAGCTTGAAAGAGACATGCAGGTGAAGTTCATGTTAATGTTTACTGGTATTCATGCTATGTTTTGAACAGTTAAAGAACTTCTCCCCATATTACAATAGGCAAAAAATTATAGCAGCTTTTTCTACGTGTTGAAATAATTCTGCTTCAATTTCAGAAACTCATTTGGTATACTAAATTTAATAGACTGCATTAAGGTTTCAGACTGTCACTTTTGTAGAGATGTTAAAAATAATATTTAAATCAGAGCAATAGAAAATGTAAAATTTGCATAAAAATCTCTTGGAAAAAAAGATACATATTCTAGATATACCTATATAATACATTTTCCTGGAACAACAAAGTTATTTCCAGTGGTGTTTTTAATCTCAAGGCTATGATTCTTGAATAAAATTAATCAAAGCAGCAGAAGTTCTGAATAAAGTGACAACAGAGATGGCTTAGGGTTCAGAATCACATTTTATTTGTGAAAATGCTTAGAGAAATTAGTATTTTGTTATTCCCTGCTCCATAAGTCAGTGATTCTTTTTTTTCCCTTCACTTATGCAGACCTATTCATAAAGATGGTATAGTATTTCATGGACCATAATCCTTCTTAAAAAAGCAAGAATTAAGTTTTCAAGGTCAGGACTAAATAGTGTCTGAAATCACTTCAGTGTTTCAAGTAGCTTTAATTGCTTTACATCAGGCTGAGGCACAAACTCCCTTCCAAGACACACATTTGTCATCAGTGGCACTTCACCATGTGGAA
The DNA here is from genome assembly GCA_013397895.1 of Origma solitaria. Taxonomy (NCBI): domain Eukaryota; kingdom Metazoa; phylum Chordata; class Aves; order Passeriformes; family Acanthizidae; genus Origma; species Origma solitaria. Next base: position 381,436 of record VZRL01000245.1, on the reverse strand, counting down.
GCCCTGAGAAGTTCTATCTCTGTGATTTAATATATATTTCTATTTATATCAGTACACTTGATCATTAGTCAATGTAATTTTGCCTCACTAACTCCAGAACTGTTCGACTCCAACCCACACTAGAACCGAACAATGATAATTGGAAAAGCCAGTATCCCTATTCTTTACATTTCCTTTGGTTGCTCCAGAGTCGACCTAGTTATTATGTGCACTACAAACACTGCTCTTGCTGACAGGCTGTTAAATATACTTGGAAAACAGGGTGTGAGTGTAAATTTATGTTTCTTACTACTCACAATATGATTTCATGGAAGAGATGTTGTCTTATAAGTGAGGGAGGTCCCTGACACTGTTCAGCAGTCCAGCTATCTGTTCTGTTGAACAAAGATATCAATGTGAAAAACTACCAAAATCTTCTAAATAAATTTTTAATAGAGTTCTTCTTCTGTATGAGGCAGGATTCTGACTTTTACTAAGATGTATTTAGCTAGTTGTTAGCATCCTTCTAGCAGTAAATATTATAGCTGTCTGTCACACACACAGTAACACCATATTTATGTGGTTTAGAACATGCTACAGGACCCCACTTTTGGATTGCCCTACTGGAACTTCGCAACAGGACAAAATACATGTGATATCTGCTCGGATGACTTGATGGGAGCTAGAAGCAATTTTGATGTCTCCCTTATAAGCCAAAACTCCATCTTCTCTCAGTGGCGAGTGCTCTGTGAAAACGTAGAAGACTATGAAACTTTGGGAACCATCTGCAACAGTAAGTATGAATGGTGAAAGATATCTGGAGAGAAAATGCTCTTAATAATAAATAAATATAATACTTTACACTGCAATGGGTTTTTCCAGCCAAAAGGTCTTAAAGTGGTTTTTGAATATTCTTTATTCACATTTTATCAGTCTGTTGAGATAATACATACCATCAGGAGCTTTTAGCATAGGAAAAATTAAACGTTTTGCCCTCCCTTCTTATGCAGTACCTATTCATCTCCTGCACCATAAATAATTAAGTCTGCCAGTGTCATTTCTTAATTGAAGCTTAAGTTTTCTTCTGACTACTCAACTTACCACCTTCATGCCATTTTGTTCCTAAAATGAGAACATCTGACAACTCCCCACATTAATTATGTGGACCATTTTTTGAATGCGAGTAATAAAGGATTCTAACATGCCTATCCAAATTACAAGCATTTAAAAAAGCCCAATAAGTTTCTCATATATTCATAAAAGCACTGTCATGGAAATAGCGGAAAATAATATAACGCCCCCCAACATTTCATTAGTCATTCACATAATCATAGTCTTTTCCCCAGCTACTCCACCAGGAAAACCTCAAAAATTTTGTCCTATGTCTCAACAGAAAATCACATTGAAAATCTACAGAAAATTTTCCTAAATCACTTAGAGAACAACAAACTTCGGTAAGAAGCTTCTAGACATCTTTTTACATCCTGGTGTAGAGGATCCAGAACACAGCATCCCACGAAGATTCTTTGCCTGAAACAAGGAACTGGCCGGTTCATTCCATAAATGTCATTTGTGAGGGACTTCTTTTCTCTGTGGTTCAGTCACAGGAAGGATTCGTTGTGCGGCCTACTGTTCTGCACCAATTTATTTTCCCCCTTCTCCCCATTTCCAGGCACTGAGGGCGGTCCCATCCGAAGAAATCCTGCTGGAAATGTAGCACGGCCTATGGTACAGCGTCTCCCAGAGCCTGAGGATGTTGCTCAGTGTTTGGAAGTTGGTGTATTTGACACTCCTCCTTTCTATTCCAATTCAACAGACAGTTTCCGTAACACAGTTGAAGGTAAATATGGCAAATAAAAACAGCTGGAACAAGTCCAAATAAGTCAAGAAGCAGGCTTGCCATTTTTCCTGTTGGAAGTATGAGTTTGGAGACAGGCTACTGGACAATAATAACACATTGTTCTTAGCATTAAGTATTAGCTTAGTATTAAGTGGAAATAAGCGCTGGGTAAATTACTTTATAGATACAGCTTATGTCTCTTAAAATGGGTAACAGTCTCACAAGTCTGTTACTGGTATACTCACTAGAAACTAACTTCAGGTCCTTGAAATGTAGTTAATAAATTGCCTTTGTTTAAAACACATTCTTGCGGATTAATGCTGCTGCATCCCTAAATGAGGCAAACAAGTGTTTCTAGCAGTTATTCTTATATCTGAATTAAAGCAAATAAAAGAAAGCAAAATAAATTGAAAGCTTTGGTAGTACTTAGTGAAGTGATATTGAAATTGTAATTGAGGTCTTGGTACAGGCTTTACTGCTAAACATGCTAGCCCCACTCTCTGGGCCACGACACTTTGTTCTATAAGCTCTGTACCTTTAAAATTAAACTTTCCTTCACTGGCACCAGAACACACACACCCCCAACACCGCAAACAGCCTGAAGATTTGATTTATACTGCTCAGACAGTATCCTGAAAACTTCTTCTACACCTTTATAATCCAGAGCTTTTAACAGGAAAACATTACGAAGTCACAATTCCGGTTCCTGCCTATCAATACTTAGGTATTTAACATGGCTTTAGACAATTAACTGGATGTATCCCTCTCTGGAACAATTGGCCAAAGCTTGAGCACAGAAGGAGTTTTCATGATGCTTCAGATCCTAACATCTGACGTGTGGTTTATGAGGTTTTGCACACTAGCAGAACTACACAGTCTATCTTCACTGAAAAAATAAACAATATCAGAGCATGTGAAGCTTTCTGATATGTGTTCCCAGTACACATGGAAATGATGCACGGAAACATAACAGGTAGCTCATGAGAATAAATGGAGCATACATCTGCTTTAGTAAGCAGTTAGAAAACACATGCAACTACTTTAGCTATGGTGAGAGATATGTAGGACCCAAATATACAACCCTATTTTCATGCTATGATGTTTATTTTGGCCATTTTTGCATTAGAAGCCAGCAGCTTTGCAGTCCACATTTTCAGCATTCTTTTACAAAGGCTACTTTAATCTGAAAATTATGCATTTCAAGAATACTTCTCAAATATAAGTAGGTAAAGAATTAGCTACCCTTTTTTTTAAAGCAAAGCAACACAGCAACATGAAAGCATTTCAGAGAAAAAAAAAAAAAGGATATTCATTGGGACTGAAGCTTCCAAGAAAAATCTTCACTGGAATTTTTGTGTTCTTTGTTTGCATATTCAGGGTACAGTGATCCTTCAGGAAAATATGACCCAGCAGTTCGAAGTCTTCACAACCTGGCTCATCTATTTCTGAATGGGACAGGAGGGCAAACTCATTTATCACCAAATGATCCCATTTTTGTCCTCCTGCACACATTTACAGATGCTCTTTTTGACGAGTGGCTGAGACGGCATTCTGCAGGTAAGGTGTTCTCACGGACAGAGGCAGGATGAGTGACTGTCAATCTTCATAGTCACAAGAGCTCAACTGCTTCTTGTGGGATAGAAAGATGCCCCGAGGTTTAGGAGAGAGGACTGGAATTTTTACAGTTAGTATCATTAACAAAGACAAAGTAATAGCAAGCACGCTCTCTTCCTCATCCCATTGACATCCATTTGTAAATCACTCTGAAAGGACCTGGCCAGAGAGACGAGGCACAACTCAAAAAAAACATATGTGGGAATATATTGTCTCCAGAGAGCAAAGACAGGGTAACCCTGGAAGGACATTCCACTGTTGTGTGGAGTAAATACCTATTTTCTTCTTGTCAAAGAAGAACAGATGCCATAGACATTTACCACCTTTATGATACACTACCAACATTGGACAACCACATCCATATACTTCTAAAGGATGGTTACTGTTTCTGCCCTTGCTTTTTTAAGTCCAAAAAGAACAGACAAAGGTAGTAAGGGAGAAAGTGAAAGACAGGGAGAAAGGAAGAAGAGAAGGAAGGATTTGCAAGGAACGAAGGAAAAAAAAAATAAAGGAAGGAGACAGACATAAACTAGGGGGAGAATTTGGTCTAAGCCTTATGTCTATGCATCACTCTCCACAATGCACCAGCTGTATTCCTCTTAGGATAATCCATACTCCTCTTCCTTCTTCTACAGAAGATAGCTGATGCTGCACAATTGAGGCTTCTTTGTGCAGCTTCCACACCTTGCCTCATGAAATTTTCCCACATCAGCTCTCAGAGAGCAATTGTATCCCCTTGTGGTTCTTACATGATCTATCACAAAGTTTGGCATCATCTTACCAAGATAGATTTTCTTTTTGTAATGTTTTGAATTTTGTTCTTGTTGCTGTTGTTGCTGCTGGTTTAATTTG
>VZRL01000245.1:350725-377121 GCA_013397895.1 Origma solitaria | reverse complement strand
GGTTGAGGGTTGTTTTTGTTTTGGTTTTGGTTTGTTTTGGTTTGGTTGGTTGGTTTGGTTTGGTTTGATTTGTGTTACATTTTTTGATTGCTTGGTTGGTTGGCTGGTTTTCGGGGTTTTGGTTTTGGTTCAGTTTTCAGGGTTTTTTGGTTTGGTTTGGTTTTGGGGTTTTTTTGTTTGTTTATCTTGGGTTTTTTGGTTCTGTTTTGGTTTTCATTTCAGCTGATTTCCTTCTGATCTAACACAATGTTGCAAAAAAAATTCCACTGGAATTTATATCAGCTGTCCTCCTGATGAGAGAGCTGTTAATCATTGTTACAATCAGGCAATGTTAGAATGTAGAAAAAAGTCTTTGCTCCTTATTCAAGTGAGAAGAAATGAAAAGTCTGACACAGGCAGTATTTTTCACAATTTATGGTGGTTTCTATTCCAAACCAGAGATAGCATGATTGGCCTTGATTTTGGACAGAGTAGAGCCTCTGTTTTGTATCTGTCACACTAGAAAACCAATACTTCTGAAACAACTGAGAAAGCATCCTGGGGCACGCAAAACCCTGAGCTGGAAAAAACCATTAATTAGTGCAAGTTATTTTGAATTTATTTACAGAAATGTGATTTGACTTTCAAATTTAGATATCTCAACATACCCACTGGAGAATGCCCCAATTGGACATAACCGACAGTACAACATGGTGCCTTTCTGGCCTCCAGTAACCAATAATGAAATGTTTGTTACCGCACCAGAAAACCTGGGATACAGCTATGAAGTCGAGTGGCCAGGTAAACTGTGCAACCCAGATGCCTCCCCTCCTTATTTTTTTTATACTGTGTCTTTGTCCCTTGAAAGTTATACAAACTTGACCTGCATTGCTTGCTGTCTTTGTAAAGGCATTTTTCTCCTTTCCTGCCTAAGTTTCCAGATGTGTGTTTGGGATTTGGTATAACTACTGGTCAGAGATTGTTCCAGCATGAAGTTCCCAGTGTCCATCTCAATTTTAGGGGAAGTTCTCATTTGGATCTTAACCTTGTAGGGCATCCTTATTCCTATGCCAAACAGCTTCATTAACTCCCTAGAGAGAATTCAAATCCTCACATACCAGGTGACAAGAGAAAGGTCCAGAGCAGATTTTAAAGTGGAACAAGATAAACTAGATCTTCTCTCACCCTTGAACAAAAATTGAATTAGTTCTACTCCCAAACTCAGTGAATAATGACAAATGCTGAGCTTCAGTCTGAATCTCTGATATTTATCCATATACTCAACATTTGCCTTTAAAATCTTTGCCTTTTGTGCTCCTTCTCATAGGTCGGGCTCTCCGTGTCACAGAGATGATCACTATTGCAATAGTGACTGCACTGGTTCTTGTTGCAATTATCTTTGCTGCTGCTGCATGTATCATACGTGTCAAGAAAAATAAGGATGAGCTGCATCAGCCTCTTCTTACTGACCAGTATCAGCACTACTCAGATGATTATGATGGCATACCAACACCAAGCCAGTCTGTTGTTTGAAGAGATGGCACTTTTTTGCATCTGACTGAAACTGGGGATCTTTTTGCTTTATTTCATAAATGGTGGTCTTCCACCTGCTTTAAAATAAAGAGCATAAACTGTCAGCTGTCTCAATACATTTGCTTCAGGCGTCACTTCCACTTTCATCACACCTAGGAGTCAATAAATCACCTTTGCAATGCTAATTATGTGTTGATTGTAACAGAAATATTCAAGGGTCACCCATAAGCCTTTTCTCCATGCATATTTCTGTAAAATCTGGCCAACATTAGTTAACTTGCCAATAGCCAGTATCATCTGACTTCACCTAACCTTTATACCCAGAACTGTTTTATGAGGTACTTTTGTGAAAAGGTCAAGTCTAGAACAGCACAGGAGAATACAAAATGAAAGTAAACACGTAGGCTAGGTGAGCAGAATGTGTATTAAAAAAGCCAGCATGCCAGACACCGAGCAACAACAGAATTCTGAGGAGTATATTTGAAATACAATTTTATTCACAAAATATAGTTTTGAACTTACTGCGCTTTTAAGTGGACCTATGAAAAGAGATTAATCATCAAAGCCACTCCAGTATCTGGATGCTTCAGCCTGGTGTTCAAACAGAGCTGTCTGAAAGGGCATCCAATTGAAAGGACAGGTGGCAGCAGCCTTTAATTTTTATTTCTTTTTTTGGGTCTCTTGCTCCCTTTCTCTCTCTCACTATCCCCACGGCAGGGCATTCTCCCCAGAAATGAGAGACTTTGCTTCAATTTTCTCATGCTGGAATTTAAACCCACTTTTTTACTTTGAGAGACGGCCCTAGGCATTAGGCTCTAAAATAGATTTGGAAAAATAGCCTTAAGCAGCAGTTGCTGAATTAATTCAACATAAGCCAACAGGAGAGCAACAAACTGACACCTGCCGTTACAGCCTGAGGTTGGGCTTGAGGACTCTGGCTTCAAGCCTCACCTCCTCTCTCTCATCCTGAGTCCCAATAAATCACCAGATTTTCTTCCTATGATGTGTTATTGGATCTAATTTAGCAGTCATTTGCTGACAACAGAGATGTTTCTGGTTTCAGGCTATCAATCCGCACACCATGCACTCAGCTTTAATAGATTATAAAATCAAGATGTCCTTTGTCTCTCTTTCTGTCTGAACCCAACTTTGCAGAAATGGCAAGTGACTCGGATTGTGCTCCTTCAGTCTGAGGCAGTCCTAGACACTAAGTTACTTAGTAGAAATAAGGGTCACAAGCCATGATAATCTCAGGGGTTTCAGCTCAAAGCACACACACTCAGTTGCAAGGACATACATTAAGAATGATGCAAATAGGAAGACAAGCTCTCTTGGCTAGGCAAGTGGAAGATGGGTTATCATCTCAACTCGTTTTACCATGCATGAGGTGTGGAGAGTAACAGAAATGTACACACATAGCTGATACTGAGAAAGAAAAAATTCACCGATAGTCCCCATTGCACAGTTAATTAGGAAAAGGAAATTTTTGTTGTGCTCTTGTTTTTACTTAGAATCTAGACAATACGTATTTTGCATACACAAGCAGCAGCTTGTGTTCCAACTTAAATGCCTTTTCCTGCCATTCTTGCTTATACTGACTAGTAACTTCAGAAGTCATCCACTTTACTAATTTCAATGGATAAAAGCAGGATGATCCAACATACTTTGGATTGGGGTCAAGAGACCTGGATTTTACTCTTAGCAGTTACTGAGCTGATGAATGTTCTTAGCTAGCACATTTTTACCTCTGTGACTCATTTGACTCATTTATAGACTGAAAAAAAAAATAGAGTTTCCTTTCCAAGGAGTTTTTACTTCAATGGATGGGGGAAAAAAAGCACACAGAAGCTTGACAGGAGAAGGAAAATGTCAAGGCAAAATCAGATTTTGAGAAGAGGATGTTAGCCATTAAAGCTGTTCAATCCTTAAAGCAAAAGCACAGACTTGTGTTTTGAGGAGGGCACAAGTCTTGAGGGTCAGAGACTGAAGAGAACTGACTGCTAGTTACAGCTGCCACACATAAATGAAAGAAGCAAAGTAGATTTTTATGACAGAGATTGAATAAAAAGGACAGCAAGCACAGGAACTAGAGAGGGAAGGAAAGTGGAGAACTGTGTGCTTGACCCTTTCTTGATAATAGTCTCACAAGTTCTTCTTCCTTTGGTCACTATTTGCAGTACTTGAACTATGTCTGGGTGTGGAGAAGTTCCTGCCATTCACTGAAGCCTCCTGGTGCTTGTTCCTGAAATAATATGATGAGGTAAAGCTATCTTAGGTTTGAAATCTGAGATGGCCAGCATATGAAAAAATTAAGAAAAATAAATAAAAAAAAGAAAATTGATTGTGTGATAATTAGAGCCTTTAGCTCTTTATGTGGAGGCAAAAACAGGTAGGAAAGGTCACAAGAACAGAGGAAGAGAAAATGTGGGAGAAAAAAACACCTAACTGAGAAGGCTTAGGTGCAGCAAATATAAAGCACATGACATCACTTTTCCCCATGATTTTTCCTCCCTGTTCTTCTCCTGAAGGCTTATTCAGATAAGAGTTTTGTAAGGCAACTTTAAAGTATACCTCAAAATAGTATACCTGGAAATGATGCGAAAATAGAGCCAAGCTCACGGTGAATGGATGACCATGCTGAAAGGAACTGTGACATAAATAGCAAAAAGCAGGTACCATTAAGGAAAAAGTGAAAGGAGCCTCAGATTTGAATACAAGTCGAGGTCTTCAAAGATTTGTCAGGCAGGAACTCTCACACAAATTAGCACTGTGAAATTTATGTAAAATTTGGAGATTACTGAATAAGTATTGATAATGATGCTAATGGGAACAAAACACAGGAATGTAGTTGCTGATAGATCCTCTTTCCACAAATAATTATTGGCATAATAATATACCATATTATTATTCTTTTGACTGATATTGCAGTGACTATATCGCAAATCAAAACAAAACCACAAAAACCAACCAAATTCACAAACAGTTTAGGCCTCTTAAGAATCCCCTACCTCTGGGGACATTAATGACTTTTACATTAATTTGCCTTCTTAGCTCCCTAACAGGGTCTAAGTTTGGCTTTTGAAATTTATTTCTCTTATAAAAAACCAAATTAATAGACAGAAACTAGTGAATTCAAACAGTGAAACAGAAATTCAGATTCTTTCCAGACAACAGTAAATTAATAGAGGTTTTGAATGCTCAAGAAAGAAAAGGAACAAAGGTCATGAATTTTAGAAACAAAAAGAAGGCTGCCAAAACTGCATTTGACCTTGGAAAGGAAATATTGAAAATGTTCTTTAACCATGTAAATGAAAATCCAATAAATGCAGAGTAAAGATTAGCATGATACAGATAAATCTTCCTATGGCTATAATATTCTACTTCTGTTTTTGTTGAGATGAACTATGGTTCTTGTACTGAAAGAGTTAAAAGCTAATTGAATGATAGACAGAACACGAACAATAAATCTGCATAAAGACAGCAGGTAACTTCCATCCAAGAGCCTAAAAATTACTTATGAAACTGTAAATCCATCCATAAGACGTTTGAATAATTTTATCATGTCACCTGGCGTACTGTGCAATTGGAAGTAGAAATATGTTGTGAGGGAAGGGAAGTAAAAATCTCCTGTGCAACTACAAACTTATTAATTTAGACTCAATAGCATGACAGTCTTCAAAACAAACCATGGAAATGGTCCCAACAATTAGGATAAAATATAACAGATTTATCAAAGTTAGACCATGCTAGCTAGCTTAATATCTTTCTTTGATAAGATAAATGATTTTTTTTTTTAGGAATAATATTGATTCTGAAGGTTTCATAAAATGCCATGTGCTTAAGCCTGAAAATGTAGGAATGGAAAGAGGAAGTGTGCGGACTGGGAAGACAATTAGCGAGAGGAGAGGTAGTGATGCATTACTGAAAGAAGAACCAGGGCTACAGGGCTAGTGTCTGTAGCAGAGATTGAATCAGCCTTACTTAGTTCTGTCAAGACAGATTTGATGCAAAAAAATGCCCTGAGTGGTCATCCCCTATTAGGACAGTACTGGAAGAGAGCATACCGAGGCACAAAGATAACCTGCAAAATACCTTGCAAATTTGAATTCTGATGAAAGTAAGAGGCAGGAAAACAGCACAATAATGATATCTCCTTCCTTTCCCTACATTCCAGTAAGAAGAGTTTCTATTTCAACATCCAAACTTTTCCAGTAAGGAAAAAAAGTATTGCAAACAAGTTTGCAACAGCAAACCATGCCACTAAAGTGATACTCAAGTGAAAACAGCAAAGCAGTTAGCCCTAAGATACAGGATACTTTGTTCAATAAATACACTGTATATCCTGGAAGTTTAAAAGATTCTACGAGTTGGCTGCCCACAAGAAAGGCACCATCTGGGGAAAAAAATTTCCTTACACATTGGTATTTCTACATGAAAGACAAGATTTTCAAAGACAGATTAAAGAATTTAGTGGAAGCTGCGAAGTGATTAGACTGCCAAGTTAACTTCCTCTTAATGGTGAGTAGTAAAATCATAAATTTTGTAAATATTTGCTTTGGGCACAAAGCTGAACTGTTTTTGTAACTTAGAGAAATGTTTCTGACTCCAGAAGTCTCACCTCTTCCATGTATGGGAGGGTAAAGCAACCCTTATTAATAATAGCTTTATGCTGACATAGAATCAGAATGACTCCCAAAACAAGATTTATTGCTGAAGTATTCTGATTGCTACCTTAACATTTTTAGTGTTCAAAACATGCCTACCAGCTAAATATTTGACTATCAAAAGAATTTGTCAAGGAAGTCTGATTAAAACTGAGATGTTTAGATTCAAAATGTTAATTTGAAGCAAAATGTATGGATATCCTCTATCAAAACTAAATTTTAACTTGATATCTCATTTAGCCTCCAGTTCAGAATGAAAGTGGTGGCTTTAGCAGATGCTTTGTTCAGGTGCTGTTTTACAGTAAAGTGAAAGAGAAATTGCATTCATAATATTCTCTTCTTGGTGCTCACTGTAGAGAACTAAATTAGCACAATTTCAATGGAAACAAACCTTGGATTGATTTCTGTGTAGATTTTTAAACACAGAGCATAGTGTGCATTGTTTTGTGTCATTCTCCCAAAACCACCCTTAATACCCTGAGTATTATGCTTAGGTAAGGTATTTCCAATTCCAATTATGTGCATCTCTGCTCTGTCTTCACTCCTCAACTGCAGGGGGGGAAAGGATGGGATCTAAACAGTAATTTTACAGTACGTTAAGTTTTCATGCACATAGGAACTGACTTTAAGGCCTCTGGCAATCAGCCAAGAATGGATTTAGATTTTATAATTCGCAAAAGTTCTTCAAGGAATAAGGCTGGTATCTTGCTAAGTCCATGCCTCTGTTCAGTGCACAAGGGACCCATGGTTCTTGCTCGAAGCAAAAAAAATCTGCAAAGGGAACAGAAGCAATGCTGTAGAATCTAACAACCTTAATTTAAGGCTGAACTGGGGTTAGGAGGAGCGCCTAAGAGGATTTTTAAGTTGACCATTCAACCTGTCTGTTTACCACTGATGTTAAGTTTTATTCTGCTTCAGTTCAGAAAGTTTCAGAGAAAACTACTGGTATAGATAAAAGGCCTTGTGTTGAAGAGTATTTCTCCAAATAAAAAGCCTCAAGATAGAAGAGAGAAGACTGATAAAGTGTTTGTACAGAAACAAAAAGTTGTGTTGTAGCTGAAATGGACTCAGGCTATTAAGCTTGAAGTTTGCAGGAAGAACAGTATTTCTCTCTAGATTACCAGATAACGTACTACCAAAAAAACTCCAAACCAAAAAAACTCTCCAAACAATATCATTACATATAAGACCTCCAAGTGGAATTTTACCTTCTTGTAACACCCTATATGAACCAATACATAGGAACAATTCTCAGTATGAGCAGCATAGTTACAGACAAAGAAAGAAATAAAATAAAATAGCATTGACTGATTGCACAATTATGTCTGGCATAAATCAAAAGTGAAAACGGTGGTTTCAGTTGGACTTTGAATGACAGCGATCATCCTTACTTCCTATTTTTTAATATATATTGGGGCGAAAACATCACCCTTGCTAACAGCTACTAAGAAATTGCATTTAATACGACCATAAAGCAAAAGTCCTGTTTAAGATAAGGTGACTTTTACTTACACCACGGCTCCGAGGGCGCAGGCAGCGAAACGCCATGGCGCTGCTGCTGGGCCCAGCCGGGAGCGCCCAGCGCAGGGTGCGCTGCCGGACACAAGGAAGTGCACCGCCCAGCAAGCACAGCCATCCTCCACCAAGGAACAGAAAACCCAAAAAGGCAATTCAGGCATTAATACAGTTTTCTGAAGAGGTAGTTTAATTTGTGTCCCTCATCTTCCTATTCCAAGAGAAGTCTGGCTTTTTTTTTTTCCCTTTGAGATACTATATAAATTGTTTCAGAGTCAGTATTTTAAAAACCATATGCTTAACAGAAAGAAGTCATGCCTAAATGTGTCATATCTGCAACAGCATTGCTGGTTCACAACAATTAGTAAATGCTGCCCACTCAGTAAGGTAATTATTGTTTTTTGTTATTCTTACTAATAATAATAATAAATTGGGTTTTGACAGGCACAGGGAAGTGACTGTCATAGTAACTTTTTTTTGTCCCTGCATCTCAAATGATATGAAAATGGTGGCCTACCAAATACTGACATGATTTGATACTGGGAACTTACTACCTGAATTTGTTATTTTAGTAGTGCTAATGTGGTTTGTTCTGGGTTTTTGGTTTTTTGTTTTGTTTTTGTTTTTTTTTCTGGCAGTCTTGGAAGATAAATCAGCAGCTGAAGCAGCAGCGCCTTCAAAAAGAGCATGACTTCTTCAAGTGAGTTGAAGCATCCTCATCTGAGTAACTTTTTCAGATGTTTTTCTCAGATGTTTTCAGATATTTTTCAGATGTCATCAGTCTTAGGCTAACTATAATTATCCTTAGTGAGTCTTTAAAATGTCTTTTCTAGTAACAGAGATTTGGGGTCAGAGAAAAGAATATTTCTGCTTCCCACACACAGCAAATGTGGTTTTTGTTTAAAATTACCCCAAAACTATTTCTGACCCAGAGTAAAATAGTAATAAATGTTTATTATGGCTCTTACCTTTCAGGTGTTAGTGAAGAGACAGGATAAATAAGCCTATTCTCTTAGATATGGAAGGTAAGATAAGGGAAAATGACAGACAATGAAGGATAATGACATGGACAGCATAGTTCAAACATTGCTCTTAGTAATCAACCAATAGTGGCTACCTGGAAGGAATTCTGTGAATCTTAGCATCTCAGGGTCATGTCCTGTATTATCCTCAGGGGTTGCATTTACTATGACTCTATAATTTTACATCCCATGGAGGAGCCTTAGCTTTGACATTTGCTTGAGTCATGTAAGGCTAGAGGTACTTCCTAGGCCTGACTGGTTGGTGACCAGTGCTTCACCTGCTTTTACTGCTTGGGATTTTAAAATGCTTTTACTGAAAAGACCCCTCTTGCTCTGCCTCATCTCTCAGCCTTTATTCAGGTGCAGCTCAGTAGCACTGAGGCTAATGGGTCAGACCACAGGAACAGCGAGGGTTTGCTTTTCAAACCTGTCATTAGCCTGCAGGTTGGAAACTTGCAAAAATCTACTGGTCATGCCAGTAACAGAGAGATGGACAGGTGATGACAACTCCATAAATAGGGGAAAGAGGAAGGCAGTAATTACTTCCAGGGGGGAAATTTCCTTCAGGCAAAAATTTATCTTTCTGTATGATGGCTGTTCACAATAAGTATCTTCGAAGGACTTGGGATAGCTGGCATCACATCTTTCTGAAAGCAGGCCCTCTGCATGTGGATGGACTTCACCTATTTGAGAGGAAACTTTGTCTTCTGAAAAGACATTTTTATCCAAAGATTAAACTTGAAAATTTCCATCCAAAGTATGATACCAAATGTTCTCCTGACCAACGAGAAAAATACGGAAGAAAAAAAAAATACTATTAAGAAAGCATGAAGGATGGGAAACCAGAAAGAGAAATGAGAACTAAAATGTAAATAAGTATTGCTTGTTTTAATCAAGTTTCCAGATTATGTTTTTAAAAGGAGGAATAAGTATTCCCTTGTGGAAATACCTGGCTGCATTTAAACAGCTGTAGTTTTTTCCCTCTTGCATTGGCCTTTCTGTTTAAGTAGCTCTTTCAGTACCATTCTAGCACAGCCTTCTTTTCAAGATAGCAAATAATCTTCCTTATTATTTGATAACCACATGTTTTATGCAAAAAATTATGTGCTTTGCCTTCCAATAAATTTCTCAAAAGCCCCAAATTCAAACTGAAAAACAGCCTCTTCTTATCACACCTTTCTGCAGGCAGTAGCCTCTCCTACAAGCCCAGGAGAGGGCAGACAGGCAACACAGCACTGGATGTTCATGGGTCCTCCCCAGGATTGTAGCAGCCTGCGCAGCTATTTTGTCCAAGGCTGCTTTCAGCGACACAGCCTGGGTCTCTCCAGCCCTGCTGCATTGTTGTACAGCCTGCCATTAACAAGCAGATCAACTTCAGCCCCTGCACTCAGGCACTTCTGGGCACAGTTTCTGGTTTCTCAATCAACTTGTGCTGCTTTTCCAGACAGAGAAGAAAATGGAGCCAAGTAATTCTCAAATAACATTGTGTTGATGTTCCAGGTATGCAGAGTCTGCAAGAGAAGAGGGAAATTCTTACCATCTACAACCAGATGTTGGTGACATTTGAATTTCACTTGCAACTCCCTGTGGGATGCACTGGTGACAGCCCCCAAGAGATAAGCACAGGATAGACGGAATGTGTAGATATGGCTCCTCCAGCATCTGGGGAAGTGAAATCATGACTGCAGCTTAGCTCCTCCACCGGAACAAGGGCCTGGAAGGAACATGTGTGACACCATAAAAATAGTCAATGAGGGATCACATTTGGTTTTGGACTTGCACTTAATTTAGTGAGAAAGGTCTATGGACTAAAGACTGTATTTTAAAAATAAAAGAGAATGTCAGAGTAACACTTTGGGGCCTCAAAAACCAAATGCTTTCTCAACTATTTGCTTGATATCACCAAGTATTTTTAAGACACTTCCCTAAAGATTTAGATTTTTTAAATTGGTTTATCATTTCATGAGGAATATGCCATTAGTGTCTCAGACAAAAGGTTTTCCTTATGTCTAAACAGCACATAGACCCAGCGTATATGACCTTCACATTTCTCTGCCCCAGGCTACTTATTGGTATCAACTATGTGTTTGGACCTCTTTTCAGGAAGCACAGAGGGTAACTTCCATACAAAGGAGAAAGAAAATTTAGATTCCTGATGGCTTAGAATTTGGGCTGACACATTCTTCACCTATGGCTAAGCATGGTGTTCTTCCACCTAAAACTGATGCTCTTAGACACCATCTTCCTAGATACAGGTTATCAGAGAAACAAACATAAGATGGAGAAGATTAGTTAAGGGAAATGTTGGTGTCAGGAGATCCTTCAATAACTGCATTTAGGGCTATCTTGAAGACAACAAAAGTAGCTTGTTAGCTTGAAATATCTCTCTTTATTTAAGACCCTGAGCCACCTAGAAAAATTTATATCTGTTGTGGTATCATCTGGCTGCAATTAACCTGAGACTGAATTCAAACCTGATTTTTAGGCTTAGTCACATCCTGAGGCTGCAATTCGCCTCTTCTGAAACAGGCAAAGTTTAATTAGGATCAGAAAACATCAGGATAGGTGATTTAGGCTACAGGCTCTCCTAGGTAACTGCTGTCATTAGAGGCTATTAATGCTTTTACTTGCTTAACTAAAGCAAGCTATGGATTAACCATTTCAATATAGTAGAAAGGTATCAGCTGGAGTTAGAAAGTTAGCTTTGGAGGGGTTGCCCTGGAATTTAATGCTCACAGTGGTTTTTGTTAACTACATAATTTTAGGTCTAGGCCGTGTAAGAACCACCAGCTAAGGCAAAGCAGTGGAGATGAAAATAAATAAATCAAACCATAAAAGCCATATTTTACAATGAGATTAGGTTTCAAACCATCAAGGACTGATCTGTTTTGGCCGCCAGAATCTGGGTTAGCAGAATTTTGTTTAGCACCTGAAAACATCCCACATGCTAAATTTACATTTTGTGTGTCTTTGACTTCAGAGCAAATAACACTGCTAGACCCATGTACTAAATGACACTTAGAATGTTTAGGTTTAGGGCTGACCTTTGGGACTAGGGATCAGTCAAGGACTGAGGTTCAAATGAACATGCAAAATTATGTTCATGGTGTTACTGGAAGAGATCCACAGACTATCCTTGTTGAACTTGCTGGTTGGTTGGTGTCGTAGTTGAGATGGTCACGACAAGTAAGAAGTTCAACATAACAGCTTCTTGGTCAGAGAAAAGGAACTAACTCTTATTTTACAAAGCCTCTTTTTCTACTATTTCTAACATTTGTGTCACACATCCATTGGCTCTCAATTCACCACGCTACAATGTCATTGTTTACCCATAGTTAGAACAACATCTTCAATAACACCACCTGTGAGTCTCTTATTATCATTGTTTATGGATTCCTGCTTGTTTTGAGCTAGAAGGGAATAATGCAACCTGGGACAAACAGGCCTCTCTCACAGGAAAGTAGTTCTCATTACATGCCTACAGTTTCCACAGGATGGAGCACAGAGCCACTGGGAGGGATGGAGCTGAGGAGATTGGGGATGAGCAGCATGCTTACTTACACTTGGAATAGATCTCCACTTCCTGCAAAACCAAGGATAATCACTGACAGAGAATGAAATTTTGCTTGACCTTAATGGACACTGATGATTGCCTTCAGTTTTTTCATACTTAATAAGGGAAAATTAAAAATACTTAACTG
Source organism: Origma solitaria (assembly GCA_013397895.1). NCBI lineage: Eukaryota > Metazoa > Chordata > Aves > Passeriformes > Acanthizidae > Origma > Origma solitaria. Next base: position 364,707 of record VZRL01000245.1, on the reverse strand, counting down.
AAAATTTTATGTAACCAAGTTGGGAATGGGGGTATGCTTTACCAATCTAGGCAGGAAATAAATCAGCCTAGCAATTTTAGGGTTTTTTACCCCTTGATCCCTACCCACAAGTGTTAGTGAATTTATTGTTAAAAGCTTACAACAGAGAGAATACTGATGTCACTTTGTTTGTTCCATATTAAATATTTTCCTGGTAGAACCGGGAGGGATGGAAAGCAATTCAAGACACTTAAAATAATGAGCTATTTCCTCTCCTTATAGCACTTAAAATAATTGTCTTGGGGAGGGTGAGGAGTCATTCCTGGCAATAATTTAATGTGCTCTCTTCATATTATTGCTTTCAAAGATATCAAGGTTGTCTGTAATAAATTACTCTTCTACAGCTGACAGTTTTGATAACACTGTTCACTTCCCTTAATAAATAAGATCAGCCTTCAGTGCCACTTTCATTGACATTTATCTTGTGACACTACAGGTTTTTTAATCAGTGCAAGGCCAAACATAGACTTTACTGTGTTTGTGACAGGTCCTGAGCCTGACTGTATAGCTGCTATTGTAGTGAGTAATCATCTGCCCCTTTTACCCGATAAGCAAAGACTAGCTGACATCAAGTGGTGTGCAAAGGGAAAAAGCAGGGAGAGGTTGCATGAGCATCACCTTTAAGATGTCAAAAGTGAATCGTTCAACAGCAAGATAAAAAGTAGGACAGCAATCATGACCTGCTTTGCATGCACTTCCTAACCTCCCATGTTCTTCTATTGTCTGCCTGTGGGCAATGAGAAGCTCTGTGCTTCGAATAATGAGTGTGGTAACTATGCTAGGAGAGTGCAGAAGATTCATGCCAAGTCTGGGTTCGAGTTATTGTCATTTCCCTTGCAGATACTATTTGCAAAATTCAGAACTGGTTGAAGAGCTAGTAATATGCTATCAACAAGAGGACTCAGTTCAGAAGACAGAACCTTTCTGCTATTGTCGTGGAATTTCTGAAGAAATAAGGTTCCTCTTAGCAGCAAGTCAATACAGGATTAATGGTAGTTAATACACAGTATGAAATCTGTAAATTCAAGCATTTATTTTAGCTTACATAGTGAAAGAAATATACTTCAAGGCCAGGTCGGATGGGGCTTTGAGTAACCTGTTTTGGTGGAAACTGTTCCTGCCTATGGCAGCGAGATTGGAACTAGAGGTTCTTTCAGGTCATTTTCAATCCTAACCATTCTATGCGTCAATGAACTCATGAAGTGACTTATAAAAGACTAGAATCCAGAGTACTGAACAAATAAAAGAATCCAATATCATGTCTCAAAAATTAAACAGTTTTGTTCACTCACAATTTTAATGTAAAAATTAAAGTCCATTTTACTTGAATTAAAAATAACTTTTCTTCTATAGAAATTTCTTGAGACTGGAAAGTAAGTACACCTTTAGAAGCTGTACAAATTGACTGATGGTGTCAAAAGCCTTTTGACCCTTTCAAGTTTTCCTTCCACCACCTATCCCTCAATGCTCCCATAGTGGATGGACACAGGAACACTTTAGTTGGAAAGTGGACCTATAAATCAGTTTCTTGCTGATGTCCAAGAAAACAGGAATTCATCTTAGTCAAGTTAAACATAGAACAGACTCTCAAACTTTTCAGCTATTATCTGGGAGCCATGGCCTTTCAGGAGCAATCAAATATTTTGAGGATGGAAGAACAATGACAAGGCTAGAGATCTACTGAACTGCACTGCATGGAGGCCCTGCAGAGGAAGTGTTGAGTGGCAGAAGGAAGTAGTGTACAAATGAGCAGCAGTTTCCTGGGTAGCAGGGAGAACTGACAAGAAGCAAGGGGACAATACCTAAATTTTGGAGTGCAGAAGTTTTTACACGGATCTTTGTGTGATGGGAAGCAATCCTAAAAGAATTTAAATAGGCTTAATGAGTCTCTGTGTCATGCTACATTACCATGGCTTCACCGTGCTAGGAGTTTTAGTGCATGGGCCAAACAGTTCATTCATATACAAAGAGCTGAAGAGCACGCTCTCGAGAGACTGAGTTAATGGATCCTGAGAATAATACGCCTTATCTCCTGTTGAAATTGTGTTGAGTTCTGGTGAGTTCTAGTTTTGTCCTTTATGACTGTGATTCTTGGAGTTACTTTTGCCTCGAGTATGTGACCAGCTGCTACTGTTAGGATTATAGCTAACCTGATTATTTTTATATTGAAGCCTAGAAATAAGCATAATGCTGATGATAAACATGTAATTAAGAACAATCCTATCTTCCACTCCTTAATGTGACAGATGTGTAGAATACCTTACATCTGTGCTGCTGGAACAACAAAAATAGGAATGAGCAGTTTGTTCCCTGATATTTTGCTGAAAATGAAAATATGTACCTTCATACTACTCCATTTCATGTGATTGAAAAATTTCAGGATCCTGAATGTCTTCATGGCTCCAGAGATTACTAATGCATTACAACTGGCTTACAAAGCCAGAAAGTTTAAACTGGCAATCCAAGATGAATAAAAAGAAATTTGAATGGCTTTGCAAGCCATGTGTGCCTTATGAATTAATATAAAAGAATCTTACACTACTCTTTATTTAGTGGTTAGAATAGCACAGTTGTATGTGCTATTATTGTAGCTCTCCACATTAATGCTGTCGCTTCACATGTTTTCCTGTTTTAATTTCTATAATTTTATTTAATTGCTGCTATTTTACAAACCAACAGACTTAATTTCATTTCAATATAATATTGCTTCCATTGTAAATGCTCAAGGGGAAGGTAGGGTGTGGAATCAACAGCTTACCCAGTAAATTGGACCAAACTGGCCTCTGCTTGAACCTAACACTATTTAGATACTTTGGTATTTCTCACACTTGTAGAATGGCTATGTTCCCAGGAATAGTTACTGAGCACACATAGTTACTGAGTTCCTTTTAGCAACTCTCCAAGTCCTGAACAGAGCCACGTTTTCTGAAGTCCAATTCTATGCCTAGCTGCTGTGACAACCCTTTCTTAAAATACAGCCTTCCTTCACCTCAGTCCAACTTGGACAAATATCTGAAAATTAATAAGCAACAAACTTACAAACTTACATGGAGTAAAAATGGCTAGTTCTTAGGAAAATTAGTTGTTTAAGCTTCTTGGCAACCTATATCACATATAGGGCATAACTTGAGCCTTTTAATCTTAGTTCTTTCCAGGGCTAAACCACAAATCCTGAAGGCACAAAACGGTTTTTATTTCTATAACCCTATTAGAAACTCCAAACTGTGAAACAATGAGATCACCAGATGTCTGTCCATTTCCATGAGCAAGACTGAAACTTGCAACAACATTGGCATCACTGAAGGAGGAAGCTAGATATCTGAGGTGGTACAGGGGAATCAGTCATGGGTCTGACATAATTTTGGCCTGTTGAGCACATTTCACCTGGAGAAACCTTCGGTATGTGTAGGTATCCTGACACATAGTTAAATAGTAGATTTTCATGGCAGGTGCTGAAATAAGGGAAGTTTTAAGGTTTTGGGGTTTTTTCTTTTTTTTAACAGAGGAGAGGTAGAAGAAATGCGGAAACTCAGAGAAACACTTCTTTGCCATGGGATGAAAATGCAGGAGTTACTAGGAAAAAAACACAACTAACAAACTGACAAATCCTTTTCAGAGGGTCTTTGCTATATCCCCTTATAACCAAGTGCAATGAGAAGGTACATGCACCCATTAATTCTGACACTAACTGCTAGGAAAGACCCTGATGTTTGCTTTTGACAAGTCCAAATGTGTAATCAGGTGCCAGACCAAAAGCAGAAATCTACTCTCTTCTTCATTTTTACTGAGCCCTCCAAGCAAAATAAAACAAAACAAAACAACAACAGACAATCACAAAAAACCACCCCTCCAGTCACCCTCTCCTCCCCTTGAAAAGCCCAAACCAAATAAAACACAAACCAAAACCCTAGAAGTCAGGTGTAGATTAATGAGACTGGAAGAGATTGAGTGGAAGGGAAACAGACAGACAGAAAAGGAGTGGAAAAGATGATATCAGATGAAAAGTGAAGGAGATTCTGAAGAACTCAAAGGGTAGAGAGCGAGCTAGAAAGGATCTGGGTTCAAGCAAGGGGAGATGGAAAGTAACGGTTTCTTGGTCTCACATGATGGCTCTTAATGGCTTGGAGTTATAATGGGGAATTTAACAGCTGATTGGACTGAAAGTGAAAGAGGAGAAAGAAGAAAAAAATAATTTTTTTTCTTGGAAACCTATTCAGTGGAAGGTGTCCCTTCCCATGACAGGAAGAGTGAACTAGGTGTAATTTAAGGTCTTCTTCAAACCAAACCATTCTATGAGTTTGATATTATTGGACTTTGGGTGGCACTTCATTGACAGAATGAAAATTAGACACTCTTCAGTAAGCTCAGGATGAACAGAGTAATAAAAGTAAAACTGAAACAACAAAGCTTAAAAGAGGGAAGGAACTGAAAGACACAGGTGAGAAAAAATACGTAGTCAGGAAGTAATTGAATGCGAGAAAGAAAGTAATTGAGTGTGAAAAAGTAAGATGTGGTAGAAACTAAAGCCTGTGATCACATAATTAAATGTAATACTGAAAATACAGAGCAAAACAGTTTGAGTTGCACTTCAAAGAGTTACGTTTCTTCTTGCAACACTGTCCAAACCTCTGAGTGCTTAATTTCCGGAACTACTACTGGCATGGATACATACTGTTCCAAGAAAGACGCAATTTTGCTAACAAGGAAAGAGATAGCACGCCTAAATATTAACTGAATACTCTTCCTGCTGTGTGTCTGCCCTCTAATTGCAGTTGTTATAGCAGAAAATGTACATTTTCTCCACAGACTTGAATCATGATTTAAGGACACTGAGTTCCAGTGTTACAAGCCATGTGGTTAAGAATGTTTTCATCATACACTCATATATAAGTATATATAAGGGTTTAACATTTTGTCATGTATGTTAGTCCTGGAAATGGAGAGTAAGAAAAATCTGAAGGATTCATTTGATAAACATGTTTATCCCATGACTTACCTTCCCATGTCTTTTTATAGAGAAATACTTATATACATAGTAGGAAGAAATGAAGTTGCACTAACAACCACAATAATTTAGAAAATCAGTAATTTAAAAAAGAAAAGTTCAAAGGAACTGTTTTTCACAGTACAAAATTGTAGAATAATGGAATTTTTTAGGTTGAAAAAGACCTTCAAGATCACCAAGTCCAACAGCTCATAGCAGACACAGAAATATGCTCCATGGTTGAGTCAGGTGCAAGGAATCTGTTCCACCAAAAATTTAAAAATCACTGTAGAATACCTGCTTTCCCCCACCAGTGCTATGCACGTGGGGTGCACTGATGTTGGCAGAGACCCAACTGAGAAAGCAGTTTAGGGCTGTACAACTGATGAGCATCCCCAGGCTGTACCAGCTAAAGCTGAAGACATAACAGGCACAGATGTACTTTTATTTTGGCAAATGACCAGGAAGTTTAAAGCATGTAACAGAGACTCTAGAAATCTCTGTCCTTGGCACCCACAAAGCTTCACTGCATTCCTGAGACAGTAAGAATTGCTACAGCGTTTTTCACCCAATCATGATCCATTCACTCAGATGAGCCAGGAGATAGTGCTGGACTGCTCATGGCCAGGACTCAGCTGAACAAGGGTGCCTCTGAGCATGCAGTGTTGCTGACACTCTGAAAAGAAGGGGAATTGGAAAAACACACGTAAGGTGTAAGTTTAGCATGTTCCTATGTGCTCATGACAAGTTCTCCAAAATAATTTCTATTTTGTGAACAGAACAGTGTACAGTTTCTGAGACAACCCTCCTGTACTCTCAGCCAACTCACCTGCTCATTTTCTTTACCAGTTGCTAAGGAAATTTGACAGAAACATGCTTATTTTACTATTTGAATTTATGTTGCTTAGAGGACTGAAGGTTGTACTCATAAAAACTAAACAAAAACTGTTTGCTGCAAGGAAGAATATTTTGGTACTTGGGTGGCTTACTCTTGATGCTTTCATGAGCATACAAGAGGATTCTGTGAAGATCCTGATGTTATGGGTCACAAAAATGCTTGCATCTTCAGTAGCATTGAAAATCCTTCCCTGTGGACAGAACTAAACAGATTACATTTTGGAAGCAAAGAATCGGGAACTGAAGTAGTGATAACCTCTGATAATAAAATATTTTGTCATTCTACATCCAGAGAGCAAAAACAAGGCTTGAGAAATTTCTAACTAAGAAACCAAGCTGAATTCATGCTACAGATAGGAACATGATACATACAGGCCTGAACCAACTTTCCTGAGTGCGTCAGAATACTTGGAAAGAGAACGACCGTCTTTGAACACTAATGAAGTATTGACTGTGTCATGCTGATGCACCCTGCTTTTCCCCTGAAGTTTCTTCCCCTCTTCAGGACAAGAAATTATTCTTATGACGTTTCTATGTCACTATGTCACAGACTAAAAATCATCCCCACAATTATTGTCTAACTAATGTGTAAAGTATCTTTCACCTTGATCTTCCTACTCTGGATGCTATTTTCTCAAATCACCCCTCAGGCTGAGACTTTTAACAGAATAAAACTGCCAGTGCTTGTGTGTAGGTCCAACTCTGTCAACTGTAAACATGAAAATGGCTTCAGGAAAGTAATGACATCTGGAAGTGATATCACAATAAAATAATATTCTCTTTCAAGGCAAAAACCATCCCCGTATTCAAGCTTTACGTTATGATGTATCCGTGATATTAGAAGGGCAGACAGTCAAAGGATTTAGAAATACTACTAGACAACTCTCATATTTCCTTCTGTAATGTGTCAGAACTGCAACAGATGACCATGATTCACAGGATGTTGTTATTCTTCTCCTTCCTTATGAGTCAGATCTGACTGATTCAAGAAGTATAATTTGGGTATTTTTTATGTAAATATGATGTAGCCCAGTGCTTGGGCCTGGTGTGAGCATTTTGGTACAAAAACACTTGATGGTTGAAAATGTTTTGTCCCCAGAAAAAACAAGTCTTAAATTTTGATTGTGACATTGACTAGAGTTCTCTTGCTTCTTTTACTTGTAAAATTGACACACATTATTAATTTCACAAAAGCTAAAGGACTCTGTTGTTTCGGTGTGTTGGGAGCACAGCTTACTGAAACAGTTTTTCAGTCAGTGGCTCAAAATCCTTGGGAGATTTGTAGACTGTTTCTTAGGCTTGCTTTGCTAACTGATCTGCATAAACTAGTGCCACTAGATTTCAAACTATTGTGCAGTGATGGATCTTTCTGCAGGAAAATATAATGAAGTTCACAACTGGGAAAAAAGACTAAACCACTGTACTTGGAAGTTGTTGAGGTGGTTACATGCTCCTGGGAGTTGCAATGAATTCTACACAGTCTCCATACATACAGTCTCTACATACAGCCTTATAAAATCAGTGCCACTGTAACTCTGAAATGAATGCCTACCACAGCCTTTAAGGTCCTTATACTAAGCTTGACCCATAGATGCAGTACATTGATCCATATCTTTTTAAAATAAAGTCCGGATTGTATAAATGGTATTTACAATCTCTTCCCAGTGGCAGTAATGGCTAAGGAAACTATGTATGTACAAGGGCTAAGCAACAGAAAAAGAATAATAATGCTTTAGATACACTTTTATGTTCTCTGTGTGCAATGATTAATGCCTCTGGAGTGAGTGCAGAAGTACTAGTTGCTCTGAACACATTGAAAAACTGAACCTTCTCTGCATGTCTTCAGCTCTGATTCATGTGGGTTTTTGTAGAAGCCTGTGAAACAGCAAGTGCTGCAGTCTCATCTCCTCCCTTTAAACAAAGCCAAGAAAATAATAATTTGTGTTTCTGAACGTTGTCCCTGCGTTCCTTTTTCTGCTCTCTTCTCCCAGACCATGGCAAGGAGTTCCAGAAAGGCATTAATAGCTTTTAGAAGGTGTCACTGAGACAGTGTGTCAAAACTGATGGAAGTAAAATGCCTTGCACCACATTTATGCCTCACCACATTTATGCTCCACTGTTCACTAGATTTTGGACACAGGACAATGCATAGCAGTGGTATTCCCCCTGGGGCTGCTGGGGAGGTAACAGTCTGTCAGTGCAAGGTACCTTTGTAGCTGTTTCAGACTTTCACAGTTCTTTTCTTCCAGCTGCATACAGTCTTAAATTTGGGGAAAGCCTGCTTTGGGGTGAATTCCCCACACGCTGCACCAGATGGAAGTTCTGACTTTGGTTGTTCTGACCCAAACTTCTCCAATTCTAAAAACCTGCACAAGGCGTTATCTTTTTAATGGATTTGAGGAATAGTCACCTTGATGATAATTATTAATACTTTCTGTTAGTCTACCTGCCCACACTCATTTGCAGTGTTTCTTTAGTTCTAGAGTTCCTCCTAAGGAAACTACTTAAGAAGCTCAACTTTACCCTCCCCAAGTAGGAGTCACGCAATGTGACACCAAAGCAGGACGGATGAACATCCCTCTGAAAACACCTCACCCTCACTGGGTGTTGGTCTGAATAAACAAATAACAATTGCTTCCTAGAAGCGCCTGACAAAGAATACTGGCATAGTGAGGTAACTGGTTCAAAGCAGGAAAGGCAGGACTCCTGCTTACCACACCTTATGTTGTCATGAACCTGGAACTCTCTTAATGCTCCTGCAGCCTTTGAAGACAAGTTGAAGGTTCCATTTCTGCAGCCCAAACTCCACAAGCAGGCTATTATGAAAAGTACATTATCACAATATGAGAAATAACTCCCACAAAACTGGCTGTCCTCCAGGAAATTAATTTTTTTAACTCTTAAATATTCACAGTGTGATATGACACAACTCCAGGTTAAGTATTAACCAAACTTTTTACTATACTATTGGAATCTGCCTGACACTGAACAGATTAAGAAATAGAAAACTTTTGTAGGCCTATGGTACCTGCTGTCTGCATTTCAACATATTCTTCCAGCATTATTTTTATAAAGGGGAGTTAGAAATAACCATATCTGAGCATTCAGATCCGTATGGCAGGCATTTTATATTAGCCAAAATTTGAGGTCTGTCTGATTGCTGAATCAGTCAACTAAAAACTCTGAGTAGTCTCTAGATTGGGCTAATATTTCCAACATCATTGAGTGAAATTCATCTTGGATGAATTCTAGTTGAGAGAGGGCCTGACTATAGGTGCGTATCTTTGCATCTGGCTTCAGGAAAATTCTTACATTTCAGAATCCTATTACAACTTTTTGGTCCTCTAAGACATCTTAAAGACTTTAATATAAATTGGAAAAAAAGTATTATGAAGAGATACATTGTTATTAAAATCAATTACACAAATAATCTGAGCTGTTCTGCCTTGGCCATTAAATATAGCATCACTGTAAATAAATTTGCATTTGTTTTGTTGTTTATTTCCATTTTGAAGTCTAGCACTCCTCAATAAGCATCATCTTTTATGGAAAGCAAAAAAAAAAATAAAAATTTTGAATAAACTGAGAACAAGCCTCTAAGCCTTTTCCTTCTCAATCTGCCCAATGTCGTCTGTCTCACGACTTCTGTCCTCTGATTTCCCATGTGATCAGCTTCAGCAATCATTCAAGAGCTAAATCTGTGAACTACCATTAAAACAAAGATTCTACCTTACATGCTTGAAAGTACTTACCTGATTAAACTACATGTCTGAAATTCATAGAATCAAGTTGACAATGTGATCTTTGGAAATACACATATATGTTGCATGATGCCATTATAGGTTTTTTTTACAGAATTTTCACCGGAAAAAGACACTACCGTGTTCCACACCTCATGTGTTCAATGCAAAAAAACCCCAACAAACAAACAAACAACAACAACAACAACAAAAAACCACCCAAAAAACCCCACCAACCCCCCCCCAAAAAAACAAACAAACCACCAAAAACCAAAACAAAACAAAATCCCCAAACAAAAACCAACAAAAAACCAAAAAAACCAAACAAAAAAAAATCCAGTGGAATCATTTCAGTTTACTTTCAAAACGTTTCACATGACATCCACTCTCCAACTTCTTATCTAAAATCATTCTTTGACCTAAGGTAAGTCTAAGGCTGTGCTCAGCAGAGTAACACGAGGAAACTTTTATTCCTTTGCTCTTATAACCTGGAGGAGATGCAGATGAGATTGTGTGACAATGGAAAGGTATCCAACAAGAGTCTGCACAGTTTGGTCTCTTATACACACAAGCATTCAGACCTTGCCAGACTGAAATATCAGAACTCCCATCTACAGAAAGAATTAAATGGTTGACAGGAGTACTTAACAAGGCATTAAAGTCAGTGAATATGTCTATCTGGACTTGAAACAAAAATAAATAAACAAACAAACAAACAAGCTAGCAAAGGCTGCACTAAATGGCTTTATTTAGAGATTCAAAGTAAGAGAATTCAAAAAGCTCTGAATCTCACACAAAGAACAGACAGCACAGGGCAGAAGAATACAGAGTAATGCACAAGAACTACAGAGGTACTATTCACCAATTTAAGGAGTAAATTTGTGTGGCCAAATCTCAGCTGAAGTCCAAACTGAGTAGCATTTTGAAGGACACCAGAAGGGCTTCCTTTTTAAATATGCTAACTGCAAAAGAACCAGAGAAAATATTGGTCCATTACTTGATTAGGTCAGTCACCTCAAAAACAGGATGCAGCCAAAGCAGAGGCATTTATTGCCTCTTTGCCTCTGTATTTAACACCAATGATTCCTAAGCTCTCTTTTGGAGTACTGTGATTAGGGAAATTACAAACTCCCAGCTGACTCTGAGCTTGAGACTTGCTGCTCTAGCTGTATGCACATAAATTTATGTGGCCCAATGGGACCTATCCCAGTGTACTGAAAAATCTGGCTAATATAATTGCAGAATCTCTCCCCACGATTTTTTCAACTGTGTTTGGAGTCTGGAGAGGTCCCAGTCAACCAAAAGCATAGCAAATGTTCTCCCAGTTTTCAAGAAGCATAGGAAGGAAGACTCTGGTAATTATAAGTCTCAATTCAGTGACTGGTAAACTTACGGATGAATTTATTCTCAGTTACTGAAAAACACCTGAGACACAAAACAGTCATTGGTCATAACCAGCACTGTTTCGTGAAGGGAAAGTCCTGCTAAATTAAGTTCCTTTTATGACAAGGTCACCCATGTAGTTGTCTAAGGAAAGGCAGTAGATGTGGGTTCTTCGATTTTAACAAAGCTTTTGATACTGTCTCTCACAGCATCCTTCTGAATGTAAGGTCTAGCACACAGCTACTCAAGTTCATAATGCATTGGGTGAGCAATTGACTGACTCAAAGAACTACAGTAAATGGGATCATCAAGCTGGCAGCCAATCACCAGTGCGGTTCCCCAGGGCTCAATTTTAGGCTAGTGCTCTTTGGTGTTTTTATAAATTATCTGGATTTAGAAATTAAATATATATTAAGGAAGTTTGCCAGTTGTACTAAAATAGGAGGAACTGTGAACTTCCTCAGGGGTAGAGAGACTTTACAAAGAGATTGAGATAAACAAGAGAGGTGGCAATCACCAACAGCATTAAATTTCACAAGAGCAAGTGCCAGATTCTCAACCTGGGACAGAGTAGTCCTGGTTATATACAATTGGCAGATGAGAGACTGAAGAGAAGCACCAAAGAATGAGATCTGATGGTTTCGGTAGATGGCAAGTTGGATATGAATCAACAACATGCCCTGGCAGCGAAAAGAGCCAGATGTATCCTGGGGTGCATCAAGCACAGCACAGTTAGCCAGTCAAGGCAGGTGGTGGTTCTGCTCTCCAGGGCTCTGGTGCAGCCCATCTCAAGTCCTGTGTGCAGCTCTGGGTGCCTCAGTACAAGAAGGACATCAAAATACTGGTGTCCAGAGAAGGGTGACCAAGGTGGTGAGGATAAGGCACTCAAGAGCAGCTGAGGTCACTTTGTTCACCTCGGAGAAGGTGAGGGTTGTCCTTATCAGACTACAGCTTGCTCACAGGGGGCAGTGGAGGAGGTTCTCCTCTCTCTGGTGACCAGCAAGAGGACTTGAGGAAATTGAATGAAGATTCATCAGGGGAAATTCATACTGGACATTAGGAAAGTGTTCTTTATCAAGAGAGTGGACTGGAATAGGTATCCCAGGGAAGATATTTCATTATTCTAAAATGAAGATAGAGGATGTGTCCCACAAGATGAAAATGGAATTTACATATTGTTTACTGGTTTTGTTTAGTTAAAGAGAAACCTGTTTCCTTGAAACACTTATTAGTTAAGCAAATCTACTAACCCTGAAGATTTAACAAGGTGACAGTAACACAGGCATATATTATAACTTTTGTAATTCAAAAGTATACCCATTGACTTGCTAGCTGTTATACTGATGCAAGGCCAGTGGGAGGTAAGAACCAGGCCACCAGATGGTAAAGCATAAACTCATGAATGCATAGTAGTTTACGTACATAGTACATTTATGTAGTTTACTTCCTGAATGTTGCTTATCCAGAATAACAGAAAGGACTTATTTTCATTATTTTTAGATTATTTACAGTAGGATTTGGGGAAAATTTTTGACACTAAAACGCCTTTTTTAAAACGAGCATAAAACTTTGTATTATTTCTTCTTACATTTTCATTTTAAAAAGGTCGATAATTCAGGTCACCTGGAAGATTTAAATGAAAAATAAGACTTCACCTTTTTTTTGAGTTTCTTCAAACAGAAAGTCTGAATTGAGATCTTTTTTATAGGATGCTGCTTGTAGAACAAAGGAGTTTTATAGTTGAATGTTGTAACAACCGTCACATGAACTTAAACTTTTACTTAACAAGGTGTTCATAGCTCACAGAGGAAGAATTTCACTGTGATTCCTACTAATTTACAGAACGACATATACCAATATTAGCTTGAAGTTATAAACAAGCTAATCTTTAAATATCAGGGTATTAAAATAGAAGAACTTCAGGAAATATTTGGGAGTAGTGGCAGTAAGAAGGAAGATTCTTATTTGGTGTGAGGCTGGGTTTGGCTTTCTTTTCTGAGAAGAATATTGACAGGATTTTTGTCATGTGAACTAAACATTTATGACAAATATGAGAGAAATAAATATCTTTTCCTATGTCTCACACAAAGGATTTCCAGATGGTTATTGTGATAAGGATCCTAGGCTAAAACCAATGCACCTATAAGATTATCAGATATGCCTATAGATTTTTTACTTGTCCCTACTAAATCCTTGCAAAGCTCTCTGATAATAAATCTTACATTTTAAAGTACTGATGAAAATATTTCACAACAAGCATCCAGTTTGTTGTAAAAACATTTTGTTTTCCCAAGTTCACCACACCACACTTTGTGATTCTAGTTGTTATAGAGGACCTGACACCCAGAGTGGCTGGCCCCACTTTCTCAACCCCCTTGGCATGTGTCAGCTGCAGCTCCACAGATGCGGCTGTTCATACTTTTGTGCCTAAAATGTTTTTCAGTGCCATGGGACAAGGAGCAACAGGACACATCCAGCACTGCTATCTGCACAGCCAACACGTGCCCTGCTATCAGAGCAACTGACTCAGCTTGTAAGCCTTCCTTCTTACAGAGGAGGGGGATACAAAAATAATAGAAATATTAAGGGGCAGGGGAGGAATGTGCTTGCCTGACATAAAATCTTTTTGATGAGTGAGAATACCATTCACACTGTACTTATGCCCCTATCCCTGTTAGAAGGGGAGACTCTCTTTTCTCTTTTTTCTGTTTTCTTTCACTTTCCTTTTTTCTTTTGCTTTTACCATTTGTTTTCCTGGTTTTGCTCTTCTTTTCTTGCTTTCGCTTTTCCTTTTCCCCTCTCTTTCTTTTTCCTTTTCCTTCTCCTTTCCTTTTTTTTCCCTTTTGCCTTCCCTTTCCCTCCTGCCCGGCCTCCCCGTGCCGCCTTTCCCCGAGGGGCACGGCGCTCCCGGGCCGCTGCCGGGCGGGCGGCGCTCCGCA